>JAZHYW010009348.1:0-37848 GCA_037355805.1 Ixodes ricinus | reverse complement strand
ATTAAATTCAATGAAGAAAAACCCTTCCAATAAGCTTGTACCGTCAAAAGCCTTTATAAACTCTGCGGGACTGGGAGGAGCGCTGGTTCTACGGGTCACTTTATTCAACGAGTGTAGCGAAAGAGCTGTGAAAGGGAAAAGAGTCTATTAGCGCTTATTTGCAATGGATAGTATACAACAAAAATGATAACACTCCTATACTCGGGAACAACTTTTCTTGGCAATGCAGTGGAAGGTACAGGCATACATTCCCTCTCCCTTTTTGAGCGCTGATAAAAGCTGTGAGCGGGCTCTCCTCCTCTCCCCAAAGATGCCAAGAAAAGTTGTCGCCGAGAATAGTTCGCTTATGCACATAGGAATCTTTTGGCCCTAATCTCAGGTAGGAGCTAATATTCCCCATTATTTAAAAAGTGGTATAATTTCGTTGGGTATGAAGTTTGAATAAAACTATTATCAGTTGCAAGTAGCACTTGACTTATGCGCATCTGCTACTTTCTCCCCATTTTTTGTGCGCTTTCTATACAAGGGGGTTTCTCATTTGATCTTGAGGAAACTCTATCTGCCTCGAACGGCAGCAAAAGAACCCCCCCCCCTCTCATGGCCTCAGCATTGGTGCAATTAAGCAGTACAGAAGCCTACACACCTTGTAAGCAATAATAGTCAGGTATCACAATGAGTGGCTCAGATTTGCTGAAATAGTGCTTAAACCGGAAGAACACTTCACTTAGACCCGCCTCAGAGGGAGCGATTTCTCCCAGCTACTTGACGCTGCAACATCAGCAACCCGGACATGCAGCAACCGAATTGCTACCATTTTCCATCATTATCATAAAATTTTTATTTTCTTGCACTATTTAGGCACACGGTTATGTGCTATAAACATCTCTTTAATATCTTTAAATGATGTCGAAAATACTAACTCATCTTTCTGAAACAATTTATTCCCTAAAACGATCCATTTCAAACCAGAACCAAGTTAAACCCTAACTAGTTGTCATCATCGCAACCAGAGGGATGCCACATGAGAATATTGTCCCTGATTGGCTGCTGCCGCTTCAAACGCCTCAAAGTTGTCAGAGTTGCTCGCCTGTCTCGAGCCAAACTCGATCCCAGCAATTTGTGTCGCAGCACGAGGATCTAGGGAAAGCTAGGGAACAACTCGCCAGCAACGCCAAAATGGCTGGGAAAATTGCCCTGTCTGAAGCAGGCCTTAGAGGGCAGAGACGGTCCAAGAAATTTAACAGCTCAAGGAACCCAAGAGGTCGATCTGGGGAACCCCAGGGTTTCCAGGCACCCACTTTTGAGAACTCACGCCCTCAATTTGCAGTCCTTTGCTACACACGCCAGACGCCCTTCGTCGGAGCAGCACGTAAGCCCCCAAAACCCTCGAAGACGCCCACAAAGCATCCACATTGGCCCACCTCTGGATGTCGGCCTCCGTCAGGTCCTGGTGGACCGAGGCAATGTAGATGCGGTTGTAGGTCTTGGCCTCCTCCATGATCTGGTCGAGGATGGGTGCCGCCTGAGGCATGTTGCTCGGCCGGCCCACCTTGATGTTCCGGCCGCCGATGAGCACACCGTTCATCTGCTCCAGGGCCAGCTGGGCCGCCTCGGGGAGCTCGTACTCCACAAAGGCAAAGCCCTTGTGCTTCTGGGTCACGGGGTCCCACGACATATTGATGGACTTGATGGGGCCGAAAGGACGGAACGCCTGCTTGATCGTGTCCTCCTTCAGCTCAAAGCTGATGCTGCCCACGTACACCCTGCGTGCGACCCAAAGATGGCCATACTGTGGTGATTGCAGTGCGTCTCCCACGTTTACCGCATCCTCAAAAGTGGCCACTTCATTTCCACTCATGCTGTTGC
The DNA here is from genome assembly GCA_037355805.1 of Ixodes ricinus. Classification (NCBI taxonomy): domain Eukaryota; kingdom Metazoa; phylum Arthropoda; class Arachnida; order Ixodida; family Ixodidae; genus Ixodes; species Ixodes ricinus. Next base: position 35,982 of record JAZHYW010009348.1, on the reverse strand, counting down.
CTGTCGCAATCCTGACGATGGCACAGCAGCGAAGCTGAATGTGGCAAACTCCTGTTCAGCCGTAGGTTGCTCTGGAGCCAGACGGACGACCGCAACCCTCGCGTCTGCTTGCCTTTTTCGCCAACGTTTGTACGACCAATCGCCAGGATGGCGACGTCAGGCAGTATTGACGCAATTTGTTGCCACGTCGGGAACACTTTCGATGCATGGAAGAGATACATGCACCAGTCGAGGATGCATTCCAGGCACCATACCCGTACGGCCCAATCTTCTAGGGACAGTAATCGAGACGGGCTTCTTGCGAAACCACCCATAAAATAAGTTCATGTAGCTGAAGGCAGGTATACACCTGTAGGGGTCACAACGGATAACTGAAGCCGTCCTTGTGGTGCGGTAAGCGCACCACTGAGCTTGCAAGTGCAACGATTTAAGGGTCGCAAATCCACCAATTAACAAAACGGGTGCAAGTGCAGTGACTGATCTCCCAAATTATGAGTCGCCTAAAGTAAAACTGGCTCGGGTTTTTAAATTTCGCAGTGTTTTGGCACCCTTCATTCACGCCTTCCATTCCTCACTGAACAAGTGTGTTCAAACTTTTGTCGCCAACTTTTGCTGAACCTAACCTGAGGTTCGACGCTGAACCTTAAAGTTCGACTGGTTCGGCAAAACTTTCGGGGCTTCTTGAAAAACTCAACAAGATGGATGGACGGATGGATGGATGCTAACGGCTGTATCCATTATACCAGGCGGCAGCTTGTGCCACTTTAGCCTAGCTAGAAACCAAAAGTACGCTTTTTTTCCTCTGCACCAATTTCCTTCGCCTCAGTCTTTTTGTATCACCAGGCAGTGTGGGATAGTGCCAGGATGACTTTCAAAGTATCGGGCAAAAAAACAAAACATACTCCCCCCCCTTTCCCCGCCTCCATCGGCCAAACCTTGCCGGCACTACCCCAACTGCCCACTTTTCCTCTGTACCCAGCTGTGCTAATTATTCATACAACCTTCAATTCTCCCTAGATAATTTCCAGCAGTCTTCTAATCCCCGCTTTGTTATTGCAATGCTGTTTTCATCCATTCCTCCATTCTCATCTGCAAGCCCCAGCGCTCTGGCCAAATCCGTCGCACCGTCCGGGAGGAATGCAGAAGTAAGCCCGGTGCACTTCAATACCATTTGTTGTATTACCTCGACTTCCCCTTGGCGTACGGTACACTGCCTAACCATTTCTTCACACTTTACCCTAAATGCCCTAGTTCTCAATACTCCTGTTCTAACCTCAAACAACAAAACTCCCTCATGAATTATCATACCAATGTTCTTTCCTTATTTCTTGTTTTCGACCCTTAAACATAATTAAAGCCGCATTTTCCATGTCTCCCAGCACACTTTCATTTGGTGTATTCCCATGTGCCCCCGTGCACTCCTCTGTCGGGTCTCTAAACTCGACTGGACTTCAGATTTTATGCATAATACAGTTGACTCTAATTAATTCACTCTCTCATAATTCAAACTTGCGGATAATTAAAACTAACATGCAGGTCCCATCCTATGCATCTCTATGGGAGGAAACTCCAGATAATTCAAACTCGGCTTTATTCAAACAAATTTTCGGCCCCCCTTGAGTTTGAATTAAAGAGATTCGACTGTACCACGTTGCCAAAAGACAAACCCGGCATCACGACTCCTTTCCATATTCCCCTAACTTCATATCTATTGTAATTCCAGAGTGTCCTATGCTACATTATCGCAGAGTTCATTTTTCCTTTCCTTTGCATATTCTCGTCCTGTTCTTCTAAATATTATTTTTTCTCATTCAGCCATACACCCAGATATTTATACTTCTCCACGTGTTCTATTGGAGTGTCTTGCATTTCCAATGGGTCCTCCTTTCCATCATTAAAGACCATTATTCCTGACCTATTGCTACTGAATTCCAGGCCGAATAGTCTCCTTTCTCTCCAAAAATTCAGCTTTTGTAATCCAACTTGGCTATCTGCTGGCAGTACAACGTCGCCTGCATAGAACAATCCTAGAATAACTTGGTTTACTTTTTCCACTCTCTCAATATACGACATATCAAAACCTAAATTGCACTCTTCTAATTTATTTTCCATTCTACTTGGGTATATAATAAGAAAGCGGCGGCGATAGCGTATAACCTTGCCTAAGCCCTCTTTTTATTGCTGCTGGTTTCGTTATTTCTGTTTCCCATGTTATAACCACTGCAATATTTCTGTGTGTGTGGTGTTCAGCAGTACTCCAGTGTGCCGCGAGAGGTCAGCACCTCGTGGAGCAGGAGCAGTGTTGGGGCATTCTGGGATTGGAACATCGGAAGAGCCAGAGGCTCTTCTCTCAGTCGCATTAAAGCACTCGACCAGTATCTGTCACTCGCATGATTGGTATGCATTAGTATACCTGTCGTAAAAACCTGACCAAATGTGCATCTATATCATACTCTCTCAGTTGCGCCCATAGTTTTTCCTGACTCATACGCACCTTTAATGTCTAGAAATGCTACCCATAACAGTCTTTTACTCACCCACGCCACCTCCATACATTGCGTGATGACAAATAACTCGTCAACTACCCTTCTTTCTCTCCGGAACCCATTCTGTAATATGGCTGTTTTCTGTCCATTCTTGAACTCTTCTTTTTACATCGCCAGTCTACACGACCGCAGTTCCTGTTATTGGGCAGTGTGATGTTATGCTATCCTCATTTCCCTTGCCTTTATATAGTAATCTCATCCTGCTCAGTTTCCAGTCACTGGGTACATGCCCCCCCCATAACTATTAGGTCAATTGCCTGTCTTCATTTTAATTTGCTTTTTTTGCCTAGTGTCTTGAGTAGCGCCATTCCTATGCCATCAGGGCCCCTTGCCATTCCAACTGGAACCTTGCTTTCTGCTCTGTCCCATTCCTTCGTGGCGGTCTCAGTTGTCTTGTCAGTGTTCTCGTCTTGCAACGTGCTGCCATCTGTGTTCTATCCAATCTCGTTAGTCTCAAGTTCTGAGAATGTTGCCTCCATTGTTTGTTTAATAAATTCCCTTGCCTCATCGCCCTCTACCCTTATCCCCTCCTGTTTGGTCACTGAACAATGGAACCTTTGCTTTTTCTCTCCTCTGCACTGATGTGTTCCCATAACTTCTTTGTTGTGTTCCTATCATTTTGATTTACCTCCATGATCCACTGCACTCCTGCTCTCCCAATCTTGGCCTGGATTAGAGCCGATGCCTCTCTCTTTCTTTCCTGAAATGTATCCTATTTTGATGCTACTTCGGCGTGTGACCCCCTTTTTTTCGCTCATCTGTGTTCCCTTGAGGTCTATTGTCGCCCTACCATGGCCGCCTTAACTTCTTTGTCTCCTTTGTCTCACCAGCTTTTTGCTGTGTGCTTTCTCCTCCTTCTTCCTTTTTGCTTGATTTTAAACTTCTCTAACTTTCTTTTAAAAATGAACATTAAATCATCATACAGTCGCCGACCGATTTTTCGGACTTCGCAGGGACTGAAAAAATGTCAGAATAATAGATCAGTCCGAAAAATCAGCAGATTAAAAAACCTGCCTTTATTACGTCTAAATGGGTTAAAAAAGCCGTAAATAGTGCCTTCCTTCAGAATATGCCCGCGCACCTTGTTTCAGGTTACTCCGTTTTCATTCGGCAACTCTTTATTAGCTTGAAAATCGCTGTCTCCTTTTCTAGCGTTATGGTCGAGTACTTTCTGCGCCTCTTAGCGACACATCGCGGCAGCGGAAGAACAGATGGGGCAATGACGTCCAAGCCAGCATAGTCCGAAAACACGATTAACCGAGACAAGATCGAGATGAGAGGCGCAAGTCCACGACTGCAATGGCGAATAAACAAAGCAAAATGGTAACAATGATGATGATAATGACGCGCAGCTGGAGAAAAAAAGCTGTACAGCGTCAGTTAGCGTACGACTTAGCAGTACTCAAGTAGCGCTGTCAAACCAAACCAATCCAAGTGCAGCCAACATTGAATCCAAAACGGCCGCTTCTTGGTGGCATTTCCCGCTGATCGCTCACGACGATTTTGTCAAAATAATTGAACTTTCGGACTTCAAGTTGTTTGAAACATCGGTTGTGAATATGCACTATTTCTATCGGGTAGGTCACGGTTCCTCCTTTAGGTCCGAAATATCAAAAAGTCCAAATTATTGGCATCCGCAAAAATCGGTCGGCAACTGTATGTCCATTCTCTCTCTCTTGTTGCCCAGCTACTATAGTCCCCACTCGCACGGATACTTACTGTAGTTGGATGTCGTTTAGGGTCGATCTACTTTCTCGTTCACAAATTTGTGACTCTGGTTCTGCTGTTACCAAATTGTATTTTAAGTCACTTAATATCACTTACTAAGCTTTTCATGTCTTCCTCATCTATTTCCATGTGTCCTAATCTATTGTACAATTTGGTACACATTTGACAATAATGAATGGTTGAGTGCAAATTGCTTCTCTCCCATCACATTTTTCTTGAGCGTTAAGTAGCACTACTGTGGCCCAACTTCTACACAAAAATTTTGAATTTTGGGAGACAAATAGTTTATAAAGTAGTTCATTTTATATCAAATAAAATACTCACCAATGTTTACACAACATACAAGTAGGGTTATGTACTTTTAATGATTTAGTTAATTTAGTAATGTGAAAAATTTAAACATACCCAATAAAATTTCACTTTTCCTCAACAAGGTAGAGTCAGCTCATTTTCAAGTTTTAGGAATACGCACAAAAGTCTAACTTTAGTCGTTACTCGAGTTCGTCAAAGTTAGGAAAAAAACGAACCTGGTTGCACTCACACCTGGCAGGTTTGTGACACCCCTACTTAACACCTACAGTTCACATAGCAAGCAAGAAACCTCCAAAGTTAGAAATCTCCAAAGTTCAAGAAATTTTTCAAGGCTTGTTTCGGATCGGTGGACAAAAAGCATTTATATCAATCTGCTATACGGTATATTATGTTTCCACTTGATGCTGTCACTTTACACTACCGTATTTACTCGAGTAATAGTCGCACTGTTCATGAAGAAAACCTGAAGGTTCGCTTTTTCGCGGAGCACGCGAATCGCCAATCACCGCGATCGACAGCATGATTCCAGTGGTCTACAGGACAGAGATAACGTCTTCGCATGAAGATACCATCTGTGAAGGTTGCATTTGTATGGAGACTCGTGTTCTCGATCTAGTTCTTCGCTATGTTAATTATGCGCAACACGATGATTGGCTGTGTGTGCGCTTTGCGGGAAAGTAGACACAAGGGCCTTGTTCATAAATAGTGCGGCTATCACTCGAGTAAATATGGTATATTCCTATAATAAACTGTGGTATGGGCTTTGTCATGATATGGCATCTTCGTACTCTATCTCAGTATGTGCACTGTCATTGTATCCCATCTGTGTATTTTATTTCAAAAGGAGTTTTTTTCTTCTTTCTTCTCTATGTGTACAACCACACCTTCTCTAGCTCTCAACAGAACCAGCAGTCTGTCTGAATAAAAAAATAAAAAAAAACAGATTCCTAACCAGGGTTTTTACAAACCCAGAGGCATTGACACAACATTCTTTGGTCTCGGGTGGGCACTTCATGTCTTTATTTTCAAATGCTTCAATGTTGCTGGTGCAGGGGCGGATCCAGAACTCCATTTTGGAGTTCTGTATTTGTATTTGAATTTGTAAGGATGCTATTTTCCCATTCTTTCTCGTGCACCGGGGGGTCCACCCATGTCAAATTGCCCTCCGAGAAGGGGGAGGGTCGACTTAGTTTGGGGGCGGCCGCCCCGTCGCCCCCCTTGGATTCGCCCCTGTGCTGGTGGGCACGCTTGCTGTGACATACACGCTCGACATTTTACGGTAGACATGCCCAGAAGTGTGGGGTTTCTGGCATAATAAGTACCCAAGGCATTTACCAGTGTCAAAAATTGGTGAAAAGATGGCTTACAGAAGCCAAGAGCAGCGCACAAAAGCAAACATACAGGCAGTATGGACGCAACAGCCCAGGCAAAAATTTCTAACTGGGACCAGTTGGCACCTCAACTGGTTTCAACTGGGACTAACTGGGAATCAGCTGGGACCAACTGGGACCAGCTGAGGGGTCAACTGGTTTGAACCATTCCCAATTGGGAGGCAACTGGTTTGACTCCCAGTTGGGAATGGACTAAACTGGGACCAAAGTAACTGGTTGGAGCTATTCCCAGTCGGACTTTAAATGGTTTCCCAGTTCACATGGGGCAACAATTTTGACAAGTTGGGGGTGTATTGACCTTTGCTAATGAAGAAAACTAAATATACTTACATTTTTAGATTTATACAAATAGGGAAATTTTTAGTTACTGGGTAAATTCATGTATTTCTAAAAATAAATAAAATTTTAATGAACTATATAATTTCTTCTAATTGGAAAACATAATTAGCGACGTTACATGTGTTTACCTAAATGAACGTTTAGTGCATATATAAAAATGTATTAAAACATTTATTTAAATACCTACAGTATCTTTTTTTTTCTTTTAATAAATAAACTTATCTTTCGCCCAATCGGAGCTAGCCGGCCGCCGTGGCACGCGGGTGCGGATTAGTGGTACATGCTGTCGACAGATGGCGCTGCATATGCGACCAACATCGGGCGGACGCGGTAGACGCAACGCAGTAGAGAAGGCTGGAGAAGGGTCGCCATCGCCCAAGTTGGCGTCGTTATGAAAATGTCAAAACGAGCTGCGCTTCTTTGGACCCAACTGTACACACACCATGGTGGCAGCGGTGAACTTCGAGGATGGAAAGATGCAGTTCAGCGATCGGAGGGCACCCAGGAAAGACCAGATGGAAGAGAAAACCGTTGCAAAGAGCACAATGGCAAAAAGGGTGGGAGGTCTACCTCGAAAATGTTTGACTGTTGTGACACAAGCAATTGGAAATGTTGGATTGCAAGGTGGGAGTGCGACCGCATCGTATCAGGACTTCACCTGCGCAACGTGGGAACACGGGTGAGCAGCTTTCTTCACGCGATGGGGAGAGAAGCTGAGGACGTCTTCACTAACAGACGCCAGCGGCCGATTTTCCTTCATCTCACGAATACTACCTCTGAAAAAGCAATTCAAACATCGCAAGCCAGTGGCTAAACCCGGAAGCGTGTACGTCGCTGAACCTATTATTTAGTTTTATTATCCAAGTTTTTCTGACAATAAAGACTTGTCAACCTTCCATTTTGTGCTGTGTTTCACTGTTGCTGGAGTTGGCACCAGCGGTAACTGGGACCAACTCCAACTGGGACCAGTTGTAACTGGGACCAGTTGCAACTGGGAATTGTTCCATAAACCAGTTGGAACTAAGACCTGTTGGTCGCAGTTGAAAATTTTCACCTGGGACAAAAGATAAATGTTAGCTCTATTGCTCCAGGCTTTCAGACTAAACCTTCCCAGAGGTAGCAGCGCTACAATCATATTGGCTTGGTACTTCCCCACAAGACACCCGGGAATCAAACAACGCCAACGACCGGGAGCCTTCTGGTACCCTTTCTTTGGCTACCGGCCCGACAAATAACTTTTTGCACATACTCATCCATGTTAACTGGTCAATAGTGGAAACTAGAAACTCTGCCCATAAGTGAGGAGTGAGGAACAAGTCGCTGACAAAGTGAAAACGGCAGGGTGTATTTTTTAAAACGCCCGGCCTCCAGCACGTGCTCCATGCATTCCTTGGTGCTTCAGCTGCGCACGCGCACTCGAGGTGCACGAGATGCCTTGTTGAAGGTAGGAAGCTCATGCTGGCGGCAGGACAACTGAAGCACCTCCCTCCCGCTCTCACCTTGTCGGTGACTATAGTTAGTGCACGACCTACTGAAGCACCCTTATCTGCCAATCCCACATTCCTCTTCCTCATGCCAGGTCGCAAGTTCCCCCATGGGCCACAGAACAGAGATAAATGCTCCCAACCCCACTGACCTGCACATTAGGACCAGGGCCTGATGCCGCTGCAGTGTCTTCTGTTGCTGCAACCAGAAAAAAGAAACCTAAGACGAGGGCCACACCTCGGAAGTAAAACGAGTAAAGAAAGTTACCATTCTCTTGTGTTTCCGAATTGCTTCGGTAAAACACTAACATTGGCTCTTCAATGAGAATTGGCTCTCATTAACCAATCTGCTTCCGAATTAAGTGATAAGACGCAACACTGCCACAAAGGGCCAAGCCACAAGAGTCGCCAATTTGCTGGCCTAGACAAGAAGCACTGGATGCTCGGTCGTCTAATTTTTTCAGATAAGATAGAGAGGTCAAATGGTCAATATATTTTTGCTCTAGAAAAAAAAGAAAGAAAGAAAAAAAGATTTTTTAGAGTGCTCAAAAGTTCACAGGCCACGGCTCTTTTTGGCACACCGAATGGAAGGGAAGATCCGACTAACACTGGCATTGTTGAACTAGTATTAAAGAGTGACAAATATAATAACTGACAATCTACACAAGTGATAAAGATGATAATGAGGCCTCTAATGATTTCTGATTATACATGTGGACACCAATTCTGAACAATTAAACGGCTTCCTAGAAAGGATTTGGTGCATTTTATGAAGCCCTCAGTTGGGGCCATACCAAGTGTAACGGCTCAAAACATTCTAGGTGAGGTTTCACTTCACTCGTAAGTAGTCATGCGAAGGGTTAACTGCATCACCTCTAAAGTCTCTCGTCCTACTTCTCGACTCGTTCTCTAAGCTACACTATTGATAGGCCGTTATGCACAGAGCCTATCCAATGTCTCATCCATATGCCTACCGTACGAAAGAGTCGTTCGGGCATCGCCAATTTTTAGTTAAGGGCCCCTGAAACCTTACGAGATTGCATTCCTTGCACAGATCTACAAACCGGTGCCTGGCAAGAACGGGACTTGCCAAGGCTGCCAGGAAACACAGGCACGCACCTGTTGCTGGTGAGCGATGGTCTGCTTCATGAGCACGCTCTTGATGCTCTGCTCCATGGCATACTTTTGGCCTTGGTCACCATCTCCAGCTGCTCGGGCGAGAGCTTCATGAGCCCAAAACCAATGAGCGGCGGCGACGCCTTGAGGGCCCCGGGTCCCGCCAACACGGGTCCCATCTGTTCTTGCTGCAGACTGCCCTCTTCCTTCCCGCTGGGGCCGTCTGCAAGCAACGCAAGGCCGTGCCTGTCAGCCGCTGTTGGGGGAGTCCAGACAAGGCGGCTGCAAGAGAGGGAAAGGGAGCCCAGCCCCCTCCCGACAAGCCTCACAATATGGGTAGAAATTGAGGGAGAGGAGGAGACAAGAGTGCACGGGGACGTCGGAACACTAAGTTAGGGATGGAAGGATTAGTGGATAGACGGAAGAAAGCTAGCTGCCTTTGTCCCTACTCAATCATAGAATGCAAACACCGGCGTATTAAGATTCAGTAGAGACAAAGGAAGCTAGCTTTTAGTCTACCCATTAATCTTTCCAACTAGAGCTCGGTGTTCCGACGTCCCCGCGCGCTCTCAATCTCCTCTGCCTCAATTTCTACCCGTATAGCAGCCAACGCTTTCTCCCTCGACTAAACTTGGGCCTCTTCTGGCATCTAGGCCCCTCAGGGACTTGCACAGCTTTCCTGGGACACGAGGAACTTACTTCTGTAGTGTTTTCGTAGCTTAACGTTATCAGCCTTTCCAAGGACCTTGCTTCTTTCGAGCCTTTACATCAGGCTTAGCCCTTCCCCTCCTGCAGAAGCTCTGCTAAGTCCATTAGCAAAACATTGACTGCCACTCCGACACCTTCCAGAGGTCTCTGTATAGACAGATGCAGGGAGTAACGCGGCTTGCCGGATGTTAGCCCACCATGCGCAACAAGGCGCAACCGCGCATAGCCTTTCCTCGCGGTGAGAGTACCGGCAGCAGAGGGCTAGGATGTTGTGCATCAATTTTCTTTCTATAACTTCAATTGTGGGGTGACTGAAACTAAGTGTATCCAGGGTGCAGACAAGGTCCGAGACATTAGTTGCAACGGATGTGGCGTAGCCAAATTGCACTTGTGCAAATAGAGTCCTCCTGCTACCCTACAGATGGCATTCCCATAGGTGTAGGGTGACCAGACGTCCCGTTTTGGCCGGGACAGTCCTGTTTTTCAGGTCCGCTTCTGCCATCCCGTCTTTTTGTCCCAATAACGAATCCTGTCCTGTTTACCGTACACGATTCTTTATTTCTTTTTCCCATATAAGTGCGCAGACTTTTACAACCGTGTCTTGCAGGCTGAAGACCTGCTTAGGAAACTTTGGTAATCGGCAAATACACCCACACCAACGAAGGGCCCGAAGCAGGACCTTCCAAATGAGCGCATGCAACTGAACTGCGAGTGTGACGGTTCTCGAAGGCTTCGCGCAATATGGCAATGTTTTAAAGTAAGAGCAGCTATTTCATTAAATCTTTAGTGCACCCCCCCCCCAACACCCCCGCCCCCGCTGGGATGTCCCGTTTTCTAGTTTGAGGAATACGGTCACCCTACATAGGCGGCATTTTCAAACAGTTAAATCTATAAACCAGATAAAAATAAAATCTCGAGGTAGCTTTGCTCTTTCCTGCCAGACTCATCAAACACTAGAAATGGAAACAAATGGCACTAAAGGTCTAGCTGCTAAAACCTGTAGGTCTCTTCTTGAGTATGGGTTCTCAGACCTCATTGTCCCTTCCTCCAAGTACAACCAAAGTACAGCATTTTTCACGGTTTAAAGGCTGACGACCATTCATGCTCTCCACTTTTCCCTAGCTTCCTCTTCTCCCTCCTCCTCCTACCCGTTTCCTCCTCCCCTCGTCTCCTACCCCTGCTACGCTAAGCCTAAAGTGGCTAAGCCATAAACTCCAACTAAGAAAAAAAAAATGGGATGACGATTTAAAAGAGCAACCCCAACATGATTGAGAAGCGACCTCAAGTCCACGAGTTACAATGCCGTTGGCGTCAGTGAAGGTTTTTAGTCAGCGTGCCCTGCACAGGTATTTCTTTATACATTCCCCTTGGAGTTTTCCTTTTCTTTTTTGGGGGAAGAGGGCGAGAAAGGGGTGACATTGCTAAATACGATTGGAAGCCGGTCTTTGTTTTTTGGTGCTTCGTTTTGTTTTATCGAGGAGATATCCAAGATTTTGAAAAATATTCTCTGCACATGCACAACCCCACGCAGACTCTGGTTCGAAAGTTGAGTATGAAAACATGTGATTGTGTGTTTGAGCAAAGTAAGCCACTGCCTCCTGAGAAGGGGAGTTGGGTCGTGCTTTCACAATGATTAAAAATTCTGCTGATCAAAGAAGCACCCAGCGAAGACGTACCGCGCAGTACGAGAAACAAACTTGGTTCTCGTTACCTGGTCCTAAACTTTAGTCCTGAAAGGTTCCTTCGCTAATCCTCGGATGCACAGATTGTGACGTGTCCATTGGGGGGCCCTTTTTGCTGGCTTGTCTCCATTCACATGCTTGCACAACGGCACGCCCAGACTCATGCCACACTTTTTTTTTGTACCCTCTTTCCATCCTTCACTTCCCTCGCTCCAAGACGTGAGAGGAGGAAAGCCTTGCAGAATATCGGGTTTGGTCGTCGGGCTTTAAGCGCTATTATAGCACATCTTGACTGCGCACTGATGCAAAGCTATGAACTACGCTCCGTGGTATGTGCATAATTGCTGAGGTGTCTGGTTTTCAGTTTTTACTCAAAAACATTGGTAAATGTATGACAAACTTTTTCTCTACAGATCAGTAAAAAAAAATACAGTCACTGAAGATCCAATTGTGCCTTAAACATGTGCATGTTAGGTCTTCAAAGAGATGCATCCTAAAAAACCTGAACGCACATAGTTTCCAAGCTTAAAGGTCGATGAGCGGGCAGTGCTTTCTGCCAAGCAAATACCCCTTCAGCAATGTCCTTCTCCATCCCCCCCACCCCCCAAAAACAAGGTTCAGGAGCTATTCCCAGCAGAAAGAAGGGTTTTCCCCCTTTCTGGGTGGGAAGGGGGAAATCGAGAAGTGGTTTCCTCCTTTCTGCTTGTTCGTCCGCCTTTAGGGCAAGGCCTTTATGGTGGACTATCAGACGTCACAGAAGCCCAAAGCTTCGAGTCTTCTGCGGATGTCCAATGACTAACCTCCAGGTATGCCACCCACAGGGCAGAGGAAAACTGCAGTTGCAGAGGCCCCTGTCTAGTTACATAAATGATGCCCTTGCTACGCAGGCAAAGTACATCCAAAGCTCGTCTGTGGAGATTAGACTCTGTAACGTCCATCCTTGAATTTGTTAACAACATCCTACCATGCTAGGCACATTCGCTCGTGACATTGTAGGCATAGCAATGCTACGAGGTAAGAGTTCTCTCTCAAGTATGTTTGATAAAAGTTGCAGCGTTTGATGATGGTGCAAAGACCTAGCACACAATGGAAGAAATGATCCGAGTAAAGCTGCAGTGAACATAAAATGTGCACTAAGCGTTTTCTTTTATCCAAACCACGAGTGTCGGTAAAGCTCAAGTACACTAGGCCAAACACGAGCTTTATGCAGCGTGCCACCAACTGGAGCATGAGAAAGGTGCCCTTAACATTTTTTGCCTGTCCCTCTCTAACACAAGACATATTGGGACGAGTGTACCCGATTAATCTGGCACAATTTATTCCGGACAGAGTTAAAGGGACGGTAAACTATCGGACGGTAAACTATCATTTCTGCGTAAACCAAACAAACAACTCTCTCACACTAGCCCTAAGTGCAAACTATCTCATTTTGCATAGATATAAGTATTTTTAAATCAATAAATTTGGAACTAGATTGGGCCTTGCTCACTATACCATACGCAGGGTTGGGACAGATTAAACTGGTTTTGGAGCAATTTTTGGAGTACAAAAATCCGCGATTTGGAGCAGCTTAGGAGCAGAAAATCTGCCTCTTGAAGCAATTAAGGAATAATAAACAAAATCTGTATTTTGGAGCACGTTAGGAGTAATTGCAAAATCATTTTAAGAATCTTAGCAAGTTGTGTCATAAGTTACAATTCAAGCAAACTAGGTGTGTACTACAAGTGTGAGAAAGTATTGAATAGAACCTTATACTGTGAAATACTTGAAATTGCACATAGAAGTATATTTTATTTTAGCAACAAATTTTAATTAAAAATGAAGGGGCACGACTCGCAAACATCATTGCTACATGCTACGCTGCATCATACATACATACAATGTAGCAATTGTGATCCATGGCATGGATGGATGAATGAACAGACATGACTGAGCCAAGGAATCGGACGGCGGCTCTTGCCCCTGGTAATGGAAGAGCGACGGTTGTCAACTGTGCTTCCACTTTTCGCTAAATCTAGCATTACCATGATCTTTGGCACAGCATGGCGCAATTTTGGTCGATTTCACGCTTTTGGCACCGCCAGACGCAGGAAATCGTGAATGTAATAAAATGGCATTATTTGCGCAGCTGCCTTGCCCCTGCATACGTTAAGAGGGTGCATAGATCTCAATGAACTGGGAAGTCCTCTTTTTTGCCATCTGAATGACCCATAACATCATGCGAGAGTAATTTGTTTCGACAGAAATTGTTTACCACACTGCTTTCTGAAATGAATGTTACATACCAGTTCACACCTCAAATTAAGTTAACCTGTGAAGAAGGATGTATTCGGAAATGTTACTGGAAATGATCCAGTTAGTGTTGTTACTTTTTGTTTCCCCTTGACAGTGCAGGCAACACATCTTGAAAGCGTGGCCACTACACTCAAAATGGGCCAACTGCGTGAAGCCCAGGAGGTAAGTGAGCCTTATCTGTTTCTTCTGAACAATGTTTTACAGTTTTTATTTTACCCTTAACTAGTCTGGCAGAGACACTGCTTGGCGGCACTTTGGACGCTACGAGATTATCGCGCTTGCCGCGTGGTGCACGACCGTCGGAGCCCCATCGATGTGCGTCCCTAAAAGCGGATTTTTGTGAAGTGAGAAAGTCTCAAATCAATAGAGTTCCAAAGCTAGTATCCAGGTATCCAAAATCGTGTTACCGTCCCTTTAAAGCAAAGAACGTGCCAGGAGGGGCACTATCCTGCACTGGCTGCCGGCCAGCATACGCTGCGGAGCCCAAAGCTTTTAACGGCAAGCAAAGCGCACCAATAGTTCCACTAACATTTTCAGCCCCCGGTCAACACGCGTCCCAAACTTGCTGCGCACACGAAGGTGCCAGCCCGTTAGCAACAGCACCAAAGCTGCATGGGAAGGCTTACCGACGTAACCGAGAACTTTGCAAAGCGACTGTGCCCAAAACCTAAGCTACGAGGGGTGGTTGGCAGCAAGTGCCAGAAAGCTTCGCGATGCTCCCTAACCGTCATCACACCTGAAAAAGCACCAAAAAAGAGAAGAGAGAGCAGGCTGAAGGTGGCCATTACCGCCAGCTCGCCAGTCATGCGCTTTGTCACATTTGCAACCCTTTGCATCGTGTCAACACCGTGAGACGCCCCGCACGCCCTCTCAACTAAATGGCATAAAAAGACATGAGAGAAAAAACGACAGTGAAGACAGAGGTCACACAATACGCGGCGAATCAACACTCGTCATGCCTGGCTACGTCGCAGCTGCTCACTGCCATCCCTATCCGCCCAGAATGCCGTCGCCAAAGAATGCTGCCTGTTTAATAAGCACCTACGACGAAGAAATGCTCTGCAGATAAATTTGCGTGGGACAACACCCAGTGCAAGAGGAGCCCAATTTTATCGGTTGTTAGACGAGAAAGTCAATTAGCAGTGTTGCGAAGCAAGATTTAGAAGCATCTGGAGTGTTCTCTCACTCGAAGGTTGAGTATAAGTGCCACCGGAAGGCTAAGCAAGTGTCTAACAAGTGACGTGCTAGGCACTCTGGAAGTCGCCCGCCTAGCTAGAACACTAGAGTCATGCTCTCGGCGCCAGAAAAATAACAATGCGACGAAAAACATCGCCTGTGACAGCAGTAACTTTGGCCCAACACAGCAAAGAACAGCTCTCCGCAGAAGGCTATTCTCTCGCTTTTCAGGTAACGGCAAGTTGCTGAAATGCATTGGGCAGTCGCCTTCACAGAGTACCAGTGTGTTTACACCCACCCAATAGATAAATCTCAATATGCATAGTGAAGTCAACTGTTTGATCTACCTAATATGCGCGTCTCTCTGCAACCTGTCCATAGCAATTAAGCCCTCTCACTACGATCGCTACCACAGACGGTGCACGTTTGCACACACATGCACAAAGACAGACGCGATGATGCAATGTTTTGTCTCTAAAGCGACCACCTCAATTGGCTCCCCAGACAAGACCTGCAGATAGTGAGCACGGTACGTATGGGTGTCCTCTGGAACAACAAGAAAAGAATACACACACAAACGCCTTAATTGTAGCTCACAGGGGTTCAAAAGTCAACTCGAGCAAAGAAAAAAAAAAAACTGCTCCTGGCAAAATTTTGCACTTAAAGAGACACAAAAGAATCATGCTAGAATTTAAAAACGAAAAAAGAAAACAACAAGAAGCCTGAGCCTCTGGTTCAGTTAAAAAAAAAAAGATTAGGGAGAAAAAAAAAATCAAGAGAAACTTGTGACTTGGGCTAGTGCCGCCAGCCTTGCATGGCCCACCAGGTCGATCCGTCGCTATTAAAGAAAGAGGGAGGACAAGGTAAAGGCAACATGGATGTCCGAGCCCCTGGACATTCTCGGGGCATTGGGCTTTGTCATATTGCTTGGGGACAGAGGTACGGCACACCGGCTGGCCACGTCCAAGCCAGCCGAAAGCGTCCAGCCACAACAAAACGTAAACTAATGTTACAGCGCTCGTAACTATGAGGTCTCTTCATCCGTTTTGCTCGCCTCGTTAATGCCTCTGCAATTTTCAGAACCCACAGCTTGTCGACACGTGCGGTAGTTAGAGCTGGGAGACTAGAAGCCCTTTCAATGTAGGCACAATGCGTGCTGTCCAACCCAATGGTGCCCCGTGAATGTCCAGCGACTCTTAGCGGGCGTGAGACAGGCAGGCAGCAGTGCGGCCAATCACTAAGGCGACGGTTTGATACACCCTGCTGGGACGATGGGGTGCCTGTGGCGCTCGCATAATAAGTGGGGGCGACACCTGCAAAAACTCGTAGAAGAAACAGAAAGAGACAAGAGAAGGCAGCGCTTTAGAATCCAGCCGATCACTGCCACATTGGCGCTTCAAACCACCCCCCTTCCGCACCAATGCCCTCGTCAACCACGTTCGTTAACGCCGCCCGGCTTTTCTCTTTGCAGAGCAGAACACACGCCAGTGTCACAAAGTGGTTGCACCGAGGTAAGCGCATTAAAGTGTACAGCAAAGGCTTAAAGGGTGGCCTAGTACTTTCAAAATATGTTTTCTCCCAAAATAGATTTACGCCCTTTTTTTATTTTCTGGCCGTTAAATTTTTTGTAAGCTTGCCCAAAGCAGAGATGAACAGCACTGAAGTGAAACTAATGGCTTCAAGGTCGGGACAAGTGTGTTGATAACATGGGGCTTTTACCAAAATGGTCTTTTCAAATTCCCTGGCATTACCAGGTTTTCTCCGTCCAGTTTATAAAAATTCCCCGACTGACTTCTAAGGGGACAGACATGTCTGCAGTGCAGTTTTTATGTGGAAACACTGGTTCATATGAAGGCTTCCCCAGTTTGAACTTGGAGATGTTCTCACTCGAGAGGTAGAAATGAAATGAACTCAACTGCTATGCTGTCGAGAGCCCATAGGAACAGTCCATTTAGGAACGTGTGAAGAAGCTAGAAAGACGAGCTCTTGCTTTGTGAAGCCATACGGCAAAGGTGCTATACGCAGGAACAGTTCACTTAAGAATGCAACAATGGCAAGGGGAGAAGTTCGTTTTGGTGTGCGTGTTTTAAGACAAGGTGATTCAAGTTGAATCCCCAGGTTCTCCCCAAGACTCTAGTTTCCAAGTATAGATTGCACTGGCATGCCTGCTCAGTTGCCTCCATTTTGTGTCAAGCCATAGATGCATCTTTTGCTGTCACTCTGAGAAATGAAAGCTAAAGTTCCCTGATCAATGTTAATTGGGGTGGAAATTCCCCATCTTTTCCAGGCCCACCTAATTCCCCGATAATTCCATGGTTTTCCAGGTTGGTAGACACCCTGTAATAGGCATCGCCGCACATTGAGGAAGGCGACAAAAAATGACGGACATATGGAAACTTGTAACTGGACAGGCCCAAACTTCTGGACGTTTGCGTCTGTTCGTCCTTTTCCGCTACCTGATACAATGTGTGACTGCTATTATGCACCAATAGGCTTGTCCCGACCTTAACGTGCACTTGTGAGCTTGTGATGTTACGTCCCACACCCCCACCCCACAGTGGAAGTCGGTGTCGGTCCGTTCTCTTCCGCTACCCTCCTCAATGCGTAATCAGTGGCTACAGCTATAAACCTACGACACTCCGACGAAATACACGAGAGTGATGAACAAAAAGCTGAGAACAAAAGATGCACAGAGAGAACCTCGGCACAAGGAAGGTCTCTCTGAGCATCTAGGCTGAGGAAGTTTGTGGGCACACCCATCCATCGTTAGCGCAAGACTGCGGCAAAAAGGAACTTGTAGAAACTCTTCCATCACCTGGAAAATTAAGGAGGCCGCACGTTTGACGGTGCCCAAGGTGGAGGCACTATTTTTTTTACAACTGCCAGTTTGCAGCCATGTTTCTGGCAGTGAAGAAGAGAGCTGTTGGTGCTCCTGGCACAAAAAACAACAAAAAAAAAACATGCACAGACATTGCGAAAAGAAGAGAAACACAGAGAACATGTGGGGCAGCAAACATCCATACATCTCTGTCCAGCATTCTTCCCAGACTGGAAAACCTAATACTCAAAGAGAAAGGCTAAAAATTGTCAATTGTGTAGCAACAAAGTTTCTGCAGTAGCTAAAAAAAAAATAAAAAATGCAAACAAAAAAGAAAGAAAAGAGTAGGAACTGGCCATGGATTCTGCAGCAACAAACCCCGGCCGATACATTAGCAAATGGGGCACAGAAAGGAGGGACGGGGGGAAGGGGGAAGGGGAGGGGATCACAGGACGGGCAAGCAACAAGCCTCGAAGAAATTTGATGCCCCGATCTAGATAGGCCTGAAGAAAAACAGCTTGATAAAAGGTGCACTGACCCCACCGAGTCACTGGTCAAAACGTAGCTTGCCCCTTTACCTTGGGTGTCGGTGCTTTCCTCCTGTAAACTATTTCCAGGAATATGATTTTCCAAAGTGGAAAGGCTACAAGATACAAACAAACCAGCAGACAATACTTTCACAGTCGGCACCTCCAAACGCGCCAAATGATGGGATCCAAATGAGAGAGAAAAACACGGTTGTTCCACTACCTTGCAATGCAGCCTTCTTCGCAGGCGGGCCATCGCTGGAGCACGAATTATCAGCCTCAGCCACGGGTTGTTCCTTCTCTTTTCCTCCTCCGCTTCCTGAGAACAAAGTGCAAAACAAAGGAGCTCGCATTAATCCCAACACACCCAGGAACCCCGAGACTCGGGAAGCTCATCAAGCTACAAAACAGCAATGGATCCCTAGTATTAAACCTTTGTGAGCCCTGCAAGCGTTAATGAGCAGCTTTCGTCAAAGTTTGGAAGTTTTTCGTCTTTTCCAGAGGCCAACATGCAAACTATTTTCTAAGTAAGACTGAAAATCAGTCCTACTGAGGGGGAGAGGGAAGAACGCCCTCCCCCATCCTCCCTCCCCCTCCCCTCCCCCCCCCCCCTTGTACAAACCTAGTGCAACAAATTAACCATCAAGGATGAGAGAGAAGCGTTTCAAAGGACTCGGTGGACGGTCCTCGGATTTGGCCCCTGTCAAAGATTGTATTTTCAAACAGTGGGTTGCCGACAAAATGTCACCTTAAAGGGACACTGGCACCCCACAGAATTTATTTTTATTTTTGCAAGGCGATTTAGCGTGGTGTCACAAGACTACCCAATCAATATTTTGCTACAGCGTCACGTTTTTAATAAAGTTAACAAATCCAACTGCTCGAAACCGAAACCAGGCTGGGGAAGAATAAGAAACATAGAGGAGGAGAGAGTTCGCTGAAGTCACGTGGCTGTGCAACTTTTTCGTCCAATCAAGGTATTTGCAGATGTTCAGAAGCCACAAAAAATGGGTATCACATTTCTTTTCTATTTTTAATATTGTGCGTGTGTCTTCAATGACCTACGACTTTGATTATATTTGGTGGATGTGTCTGAACCACAGAAAACGGCACGTGACCACGGAGAACTGAGTGAGAGTGCCTCAAACCAGCCAGCTCTCGATCAGCAGTTTTCGGGTGGAAACGAATTTTGTGTCGCTAATTGTTTTCTGGGTAGTTGGGCTCTCTTACGTCATGTACAAATAAAAAACTTGGCGAGCACAAATACCCTGTCCGTGTTCCTTTAACAGTGTGTGAATTGCCTCTGGCAAGAGTGTTCCCAGACAAGCTCCATAATGTCATGTTCAGAGACTGTTTTTTTTTTTTTTTTTTTGTCATTACATTTTGAGCTATTTTTTTGCCCTCACACATTTTGTTCAGAATCTAAAAGGTTGCATTATCTTTGGTACCAGTCAAGCTCTTATGCTCATTTGTTTGAATGATGAAACAAAGCTCAGAATTATGCCTTGATTGAACTAGACTGCAAGAAATTACCAATAAACCACACTGAGACTAGGAAGATAACATCCCCGTTCCGGTGTCGTTTACTGGCAATTTCTTGCAGCACAGTTAAATCAAAGCATAAAAAAACACTCAGCTATCCTAACCCCAAGGCAGAATTATATGCAGAGCACAAGTTTGTCTGCTTCTTTTGCAGGGGTTGTGGTGACGTCAGAATGCCGAGCTCTGATGAAAAGGTAGTGGGTAGACCTCAAAGGAAGCTGCCTTGAGGTCTACCTACTATTTCTCAATCAGAGCCAATCAGAGCTCAGCATCCTGACGTCACAGCAACAACAACAACCTCCCTCCCCGCAAAAGAAGCAGACGAACTTCCGCTCCGCATTGCACTACCACTACTAGAACTGAAAATTATAAGGTTTAAATACCAAACCAACAAAGGGTATCCAGCACTCCCCAGCAGGTGACTAAGGATTAATTCTGACCATCCGGGGATCTTGACATGCAATTGAAATTTCGGTTGCACGATACTTTTACTGACACAAGCCACCATCAAACATCCCTCAGGCAATATGTGGCTCTGTTCCTCCCATTGGTCAAACTCACTAAACATACTGTGTCATGCCTGGCAGGCTCGGCGACTTTGTTTTCTGCTTTTGAGGACAAGCTGTGGCCGGTGGGTGAGGGGCGACACTGTTTTACTTCAATAACTGAGCCAACTATACTTCGTTTCAGCTTGGGTCCAGACGCAGCCGATGCTACAAGCGCGAGCTCCAGGCTTCCAGCGTCCCTGCCAAGCACGCGCGCTCGTGCAGTACAGGCACTGTTCAGGGCCACACGCTCGCGCTTGTAGCATCGGCTGCGTCTGGACCCAAGCTGAAACGAAGTATAACTTAGTCAGACCAGTCTTTGTCAGTTATATTTTGGTAACAGCCAGTCGCGAAATTTCAAAACCCCTTGGAGTGCAGCTACACCGCCCGCTGTCGGACACGGGATCAAAAGAATTGCACTGTGTTCAAGTTTTTAGGTGGTTGGGCGATCTCTCTTGGCGATACATATGATGCCAGCTCGGAAGCAAGTATTTTAAGTTCTGCTAATGAGATCGCCTACAGTAGAGCATGGTAGTAGTAGAGCTCCGATGAAATAATGGCGACGTCAAAACGCCTCATACGCTTGTCCTGTCGTTAAATTAAAAAAAAAATCGTTCATTTTTTTTGTTTTGTTTTTAAAGGCGATAGTAGTTCACAATGATGAAAGATCAAGATTCGTCATGGACTCGCAACGAAACCTCGCAACGAAGGGGCTCGCAACAGCCAACGACCGAAATACAAAGTCCCAGCAATCGATAAATCGCCAGCCAAGCAGACGTGCCTCAAACCCATAAATGAAAGGCCGCAATCCAGTCGGATCGGTGCATTGCGACGTTCTTAAAATCGGACGCTGGGACGCGCTACGGCCTGCAGATAGCTTCTCGAGGCGGCGCTATAGCAGCGGTACGGACCGACGCGGTCTCGTTCGCTCGACGTTTTACGGGTAAGGTCTGGACATCGAGGAACCATATGCGCCCGCCTTTCAGCGACGTAGTGCCGGGGAAACGAAGACGATCATGCACTTCCGACTGGCAAACGGGCACAAGTGCAACCGCGCCATGATGGCGCCTGCAAGGTGGGAAAGGATCAAGGCGGATTGTGCGAGTTTCTGAGAAAAGTTTGCTTACGTGACATTCTGTCCCGCCGTTCTGCATTGTAACATCATTAGCAAGTGGTGTCGGACTGGACATTCTAATCAAACACGAGTCACGGAACGAAAACGTCGGACCACGCCAGAGAGGCTAACAATAGCGGCGCCGATGCCACGGCAGAAAAACGGGTAGGGTCTAGTGCGGCTGCTGTAGGTGTCGCCAGATGCCGCCACCAATGTACCCGCGGCCCTGCCTGTGGCCCCGGCGGCCGCGACGCCGCGAGTCTGCCCGAAGTACCCGGAGGTACCAGTGCGATTGCAGCGTTGATGCCACCCAAATCACAAACATAAAAGGTAAACTAGACGTTAGATGCTTAGAAAGCATGACCTCGGTGCCAGTGCAGCCAGGGTATGGTGACACTGCTACCCTGCTACACGCTGTAGATGGCAAATTACCCAGTACAGCACGACTGCTATCCTGGGAGCTTTAAAGGGTTTAAGGGATAATAAAGACGGGTTGGAAGTTCCATTTGACCACCGAAGTAGGCGCCAGACATATCTCCCAGACAATTCTGATGATGTAATAAGCCGAGCTGAAGCTTGAATGTCACACAAATCACAAGCAGCCTCGATATTAACAACGCCGGTCGCGACGCCGCGATGCCCCGAGAAAGCTAGACACTTCGAAAAGAATTTCGCGTGATGCCAGCCATACCAGCTGTTTTCCAAGAAAATTCCCACAGCCACCCTTGAAAAACCCTACATGTCCCTACATTACTCACAAAAGTCCCTACACATGTCCCTACACATAGAAAAAAAAAAAAAAAAAAAAAAGATAGTGCGGCTTTGCGGTTTCTCGTTTTCCTCTTTTCTCACTTTGCTCCTTTCGAAACCATTCTCAAAAAAATCTCGCTTTTGCCCGTTGCATTTGGCTCTTTCCCGTTTCGTCCTTCGCATTGCAACCCTCCTCATTTTAGCCCGTTCTCGTTTAGCCCTTCTCACTTGGCCCTTTTCAAAACAACCATTCTCAAAAAGAACTTTTCTCTTCGATGATGATGATGAAAACGTTTATTGAAAAAGAGCTCCGATGACCGAAGTCATCGCAACGCGGTGACCTTGCGGTCTAGCGTCGTCTTTTGGGGAAATCGGGGAAGTGGGTTTAGAATGCAGGGTGGTATTCACTGGGCGCCATATTTGAGGTAACTGCTCACAGCGCATGCCCGGGAAGAGTTTCCCGTCAGCTCTCGGGCAACCGCAAGAGAAGAGGGGAAGGCGAAATCCTCTTATCACCGGGACTCTCCTTTGTAGGTTCCAGGCTTCTTCAAACGTCGCTATTCTCCCCCTAGAAGATTATAGAAGATTAACTTGCCACTCAAAATTCGTACAAAAGCATCTTTCCCTCTCTCTCTTCACCTGTGGTCAGAAAGCAGCAGCGAGCTCACCTATGACGCCCAGTGAAATACAGTGATCTCCCCGAGTCTTTCGTTGGGAATCGCCCGCCGGGTGCGTCCAGTCCCGGAGATTGCTCGGCCGGTCGATTTGTTCCATCTTGCTGAAGATGAGGCACCTGTAAGTTTTGAGACCTTCGCAGTCCCAGAGTATGTGGTGCAAACTGGGGCACGAGTCCTCCTCCCTACAGAGTTTGCACCGGGGGTCAGGTGGTACTGCGTAAGCAGTGTTGGGTAAAGTACATCTAAAATGTACTTCAAGTAAAGTACAAAGTAAATGAGACGTGATGTACTTCAAGTAAAGTAGTAAGTACTCTGAGTGTAATGTACTTGAAGTAAAATACTATAAATGCAATGTACTTTCAAAGTAAAGCACAAGTATTTTAACACAATCTTTCATGATGCCCTTTCATTCTCCCATACAGTGACTTTTTAACATGTATGCATTGCCCAGGGGTAATCAGGGGTGCATGACCTATATTCAAAAACAGCGGCGAATATTTGATAAAGTCAAGTGGCCACAGAGTAGTTATTTTCACGAAGGGAGTCAAATTCAGAAGTCCCTCTTCTAAATTTGGCGCCGCTTGCACTGGATTGTTGCACCCAAGGGGGTTAAATATGTGCTAGGAGAAAGCATGACGTCAGCCCCGTAGCTTCCGCAAGCAGTTTTCTCATAGAGGAGTGTCCTCTCCTTAATGAAAAAATAGAGAGTGTGCAAGCGAGCTGGTGATAATTAATGATAATATGGCACCTGAAATTGGAGTGCGAAAAAATGAAGGAACTTTCAAGTAGAAGGGAAAAGGCAAAAAGAGAATGCCTCAAAACATTGTGACATTCTCCTCTACAGTCTTTTTCTTCGACTTGAAAGTTTAAGCTTTCCGGACCACAGTCTCAGGTGCTACATTATGATTAATGTTGCTCTCGTAATATTTTAAGCCTTCTCGCTTGCGCTGACCGACCGAGAAGTAGCGAGAGTTCAAAAAGCTATGGGAAAGCCGCCCCCAGAACAAAAGGAGCGATGTGTCGTCTGCTCACGTTTCTGTGAGAGGATATCCCTCCCAGTATTTCTTCGGAATTGACAAAGCATCATTCCGTGATACAAATTTAACAAAACCAAATTTGGGGAATGTACTTTGAAGTCGGGAATTGTACTTTCCTTTGAAAGTACCAGAAAAAAATACTTCAAGTAAAGTACAAGTACATACTCAGAGAATGTACTTCAAGTAAAGTACAAACTTCCTAAACCTACTTGAAGTAGTACTTTAAGTACAATGTACTTGAAGTACTTCCCAACACTGTGCGTAAGGGTGTTCTTTCTTGAGGGCATAAAGTTCTAATTTGTATTGGAGGCTGGGAGTCATCGCTCCGCCAGTGCGAATGCGCCGTAGCAGCACCATTTTTTTTTCTTCGAAATCTGTCCTTCGGGATAGGGTATTCCTCTGGGGACCAGGTTTTCCCTAGGAGGCGTTTCCGTGTTCGTTGGTCTAGGCGCAGTTCTTCAACGGGGTCGTATGTATCCTGGTCCCCATGAGGATTGTCGTTGCAATCGCTCGGTTGTGGGCGTGACGACCCGTCGCATTTGGCTTCGTCCTGACAAGTCAAGAACGAAGTTGAAGCTCCTCCCACCTCTTTCCACTCTAGTAGAGCGAACGCTGGAGAGGAGGCGACCTTCTCTCCACCGTTCGCTCCGCCGAAGTGGAAAGGGGTGGGAGGAGCTTCCACTTCGTTCTTGACCGGCCGTGGTTCGAGTTCGACCAGGTTCAACTTTTTGAACTTTTAAAGGGGTATCCTAACAGGATACTACAAAACGCACGACTCCGGCAAATCGTGCGGCGCTCCGCTTCCGGTTGGTTTTCTTTGCCGGGGGAAACTTTCCCCTGTCAAATCTGCCGGGGAAACTTCTCCCCGTCAAACCTCAAGGGGAGATTTGACGTTGGGAAGTTTCCCCGGCAGAGTTGCCAGAGGAAAGTTTCCCCCGGCAAAGAAACAACCGGAAGCGGGGCGCCGCAAGATTTGCCGGAGTCGTGCGTTTATAGTATCCTGTTTGGACAGGCCTTACTGGAAAGTTCGACTAATAGCGAGTTCGTTTCACGGCACTCGTGTCCACGCGTGCCCACTCGCGGCGAAAAGTGAGTTCGTTTCGGCCGGCACTCCACGAGTGGTTGCACTCTCCGAGTTCGTTTCAGCGGCGGCACCCCACGCGTGCATGCACTCGCTGCAGCGAGAAAATCGAGAGTGCGCCAAAATGCAATCCCGTCATGCCTCGCTCCGGCGAGGCCGGCGAGGAGCGGAAGCAGACGACGAGGGTTCGTCTGCTACGTCTGCTACGATGTGTCGCGGAACCGAAGAGAAAAAAGTAGATTTTCTGATAGAAATCGCGTCCCGCGGGCAACGGAATCAAATTCGAGCTTCAATTGTGAGCGTCTGCTATTTCATGAAGGAAGAAATTGACAAACCGTGCTTTATTTGGAGGTTTTAAGTCGCTCTGTTGCCGTACAAACGCTGATACATACCAGAATGTAAAGAAATGCCCAGAACAAACGCATCAGCGGCCCCCGAGATGTTTATCACCATCCGTGTGCGGGTGAAAAATTGAACATTTGTCGACAAAACTCCCCCAGCAGAAACCTCTGACTGCCCAATAAGCACCAGAGAAAGCTAAACATAGTGACTTTACCTGAGGCTTGGGCAACATCATCATGTTTAACATTTATTTACGTCAGCTAACTTGCCCCATCGTATTTTGTTCGATAAAGCTCTCGTTCTCGACGCCCTCACCAAGGCTAATATCTGATCCACCTGTAATAACGATCGAAATCGAAAGTCCCACGAAAAGTTTTGCTGGATATTCCAACAGTCTAGTTTTAAGCCGTACCCTTTCAGTGGTTCACGCAAAATACCATGCTCAAACGCATCAAGCTTCTGCTCGGACAGCATCATCAGTTTTCTTCAGTGTAAACGGTTATAGAATTGAAAGATCGCAACCAGCTGCTTTGTAGACAGCTGCTTGCGGAAATTTACGCCGTCTGTAACTATCTCTAAGACAGACGAGTTGCTTGAAGTCATCGCAACTATAAACTACGGGTTACAGCGACCAACGTTTGTAGATTAACGTGGGTAGCGACTGCACTCTCGCATTCCCACCCATCACTCCGAACAGAAAGGCGCTAGTTTCGGTTTGAGGTCGGTACCTTTTCTACAACATAGATGGCGGCAGCATCAGTCTTCTGCACTCGGTGCGTTTGGCGAGTTCGTTTGAGTCCAGTTCTCCGTGCAACACTCTGCGAGTGCGATGCATTCTGGGAGAGAACTCGAACGGTGTCAGTGCGTGTGAAACGAACTCGCTATAACTTTGTATTGAGGTTCGACTTGTGTGCGCATGCGCGACAGGCTGGCCAGTTGGCTTCGGATTGGATGGTGATGCCTAAGGGATGAATTAAGGGCAGCGCTGATTGGTTATTGATCCCGTAAGTGACTACGTCACAACATGGCGTCTGGGTCCAAACAAACCGTTGCTAGGGACGTTGCTATGGGCTAATGCATGGGGGTCATTCCATGTCAAACGTCACAGACGTTGCGCTCGACCCCTTCCGATTTCCAAAAAAAAAAAAAAAATTCATGGCCTTTTGCCCCAATGTCCATAGCCATGCCCTGAAATATTATTGTCGAAATTTTTTTTTGATGACGTGAGCGCGGTTTGAACTTTTAGAAACAGCGTGAAACTAGGCATCACTCAATAATTGATGATAAATCAGCTTTTCAGTGAAAAAAATAGTAATATTTTTCTTAAATTTGTACAGCTTTCGACTCACAATGTGGTTGGGCTTGTGAAGTTATGTCTAATTTAAATATTTTTTAAAACACTACAAACATTTAAAAATTTTAACATTTTTGTTATTTTATTAAAAAATATCTAACTGCTCCCAGGACTTGATATAACTATTTGCCTGCTGCCCTGCAGGTATATAATCTATAAAAAATGTTTAAAACCGCTCAGTTAAATACCTGGCAGTAAACAAAAGTCCTGAAGTTGCAAAAAAGTGCGTTTTGACGCATAAACAGCCGCTTATTTCACCCCGAGGTGGTCCAAGTAAAAATACAAAATATGGTACGTTTGGAAGAACAATCGATAATCTTTTGATTCTGAAAGCTTAATCAAAGTAATTTTTGTTTAAAGCGGAAAAACAATTTTTGAAGTTGAGTTCTCGCACCACAACCCACGTCGCTTCTTGACGCCTCTTCGCCGCACTGCACGCCACCTGCGACGCTAGCTGGCACGATTAGGTCAAAGAAAGAACGGAGTTTTCTGCCGCTTCCCCTTGTCCGTCTTTCCGGCTGCAAGGGAAGAAACGGCAGGTATCGTGTAATAATCGTAGGTACCGCCAGCGCGCAGCAATAGCCAGACCTGTTGTGCCCTTTGTACCCGAGGGCGGCTCGAAACGCGATGCCTAATACGGGCGGCATCAGTTGACGTGGACTTCTCCTAAAGGGAAACGCGATAATATCGCCGCGAAATCTAACTGTCACGCATACTGCGGTGAAAATCGGAACTATTCAGCGACGCAAGAATTTGCCGTTTCAAAATCCGATTTAAACACAAACGAGGCGTGAGCCTCCAACTGCGCGCATTCGTTAACACCACATCGCCTCGTCGTATGAGATTGCCCGTTCACGGGGCTTTTGTGTTGCTGTCTACATCTGTCCTGACGTCGAGAGAGAAGTGATTGCGATGTGTACGTAAGAAACAGCTAGCTTACTAGCGGATGCTCTTATCTGGCAGCGCTAAGCATTTGTTGATATCAAGACAGTGGAAGTCCACAGAAGGACACAGCCGCGCAAAACGGTCCAAATAGGAAAAGCCGCTAAAGCAACAAGAGTAGAAAAAAACCTCTTCCCACCAAGATGTACCCGACAACTCGAGGTCCTGCTTTCCACCTGCGTGCGCACACCGTGACACCGTCGCACGCTTTGCCGGGCTCGACGGTGGCGTGCTGTGCAGGGACGAGACGCTAGGAACGACGCCAGGTTGCGGCGCAAAAGCTCAACTTCAAAATGTTTTTTCCTCTTTACAACAAAATTACTTTAATTAAGCTTTCAAGAACAAAAGGCAATAAACTCTTTTGCAGAAGTCACCATGTTACCTATTTTTCTTTGGGCCACCTCGAGGCAGAATTGACGGTTCTTTAAACGGCAAAACGCAATTTAGAAAAAAATTAGTGTTCTTTTGTTCTGCAAGATATTTAGTTCTATGGCCTGAAACCTTTTTCGTGTACAGTATACCTACAGGGCTGTCAATACGAGTATTTACAGTCTCATGCAGCAAAGCCATAGTTTGTAACAAAACTAAAAATATGCTAAAATTCTCATATATTGCTTATTTTTTTAAAGCTGCTTCCAGCATACCAAATTCCATGACCATGATCCTTATTACATAGCAGTCCAAATACCGTAGGGTTTTTAGGCAAAAATATTCTGGTGTTCTGTAAAAATAAATCTTACTTTTCATCAATTATTGAATGACTCGTAGTTCCCTCCCCTTTAACTAGTTCAAACCGCCATCACCCCACGAAATTTGTTTTTCGTCCTAAAAATGTGTTACAGAGGCACCACAAACGTTACGGTGAAGAGCCATCAATTTTATTTTAGGAATCGGAGGTGGCCGTGTAACCTATGACATGTCATGGAGAAGTCCTGGTCACTTGATGCCGCCCGTCGTTTACGTATCGCGTTTCGAGCCGCCCTCGGGTACAAATGGCACAACGGGCCTGCTAACGCTACGCGCTGGCGGCACCTACGATTATTACACGATACCCGCCGTTTCTTCCATTGCAGCCGGAAAGACGGACAAGGGGAAGCGGGAGAAAACTCCGTTCTTTCTTTGGACCTAATCGCGCCAGCTATTGTCGCAGGTGGCGTGCTGTGCGGCGAAGAGGCGTTAAGAAGCGACGTGAATTGTGGTGCGAGGCTCAACTTCAAAAATTATTTTCGCTTTAAACAAAAATTACTTTGATTAAACTTTCAGGATCAAAAGATTATCGATTGTTCTTCCAAACGCACCATAGTTTGTATTTTTACTTGGACCACCTCGGGGTGAAATAAGCGGCTGTTTATGCGTCAAAACGCACTTTTTTGCAACTTCAGGATTTTTGTTTACTGCAAAATAT
Organism: Ixodes ricinus; assembly: GCA_037355805.1. Classification (NCBI taxonomy): domain Eukaryota; kingdom Metazoa; phylum Arthropoda; class Arachnida; order Ixodida; family Ixodidae; genus Ixodes; species Ixodes ricinus. Next base: position 7,071 of record JAZHYW010009348.1, on the reverse strand, counting down.
TTCATTGAGCACTTTTAAATTTTTTATAGATTATATATACCTGCAGGGCGGCCGAGTAAATAGTTATATCAAGTCCTGGGAGCAGTTAGATATTTTTCATAAAATAACAAAAATGTTAAACATTTCAAAATTTTGTAATGTTTTAAAAAATATTTAAATTAAACAAAACTTCACAAGCCCAACCACATTGTGAGTCGAAAGCCGTGCAAATTTAAGAAAAAAATATCGCTAGGTGTTTCACTAAAAAGCTGATTTTTCATCAATTATTGAGTGATGCCCAGTTTCACGCCGTTTTTAAAAGTTCAAACCGCGCTCACGTCATCAAAAAAATTTTTCGACAAAAATATTTCAGGGCATGGCTACGGACATTAAGACAAAAGGCCATGAATTTTTTTTAAAATTTGGAAGGGGTCGAGCGCAACGTCTGGGACGTTTGACATGGAATGACCCATGGAGACTCCACATGAGGCTAGATGTTTGCTTACAAGTGTAAATAATTTTTGTAAGCAACTTAACTTCTTGATATCTAATTATGAAGATGTTCTTGTCGTATCAGTGTGGTATTGCAACGGTATGATAGATTTGCTGGCCTCTGTTGCAGAGGGCGTCTTCATTGAATTGCGTCCGTAAACGAGCGACAAAAACAAGTGCATCGTCATGGCCGTAAAGGCCTCCACAATGTGCGTTTTTTTTAAAGATCCCACCTTAGTTCAGAGACGTGAAAATGCCGTAAAATCAAACCACGTCATGCAGATCAATTACGACGACGACCTGAAGTGCATTCCCGGCGTAGTGCAGGCCAGCATGAAAAACAAATCGTACGCCGTCGAGCTAAGTCGTTTTTTAATATTATTATTGAGGTTGTCAGGTTATTAACGAATTGTATGCCTATAGAAATTACGCAGTATTTTTTTATTTTTTTTTCCCTTGGTATACATCAAATTCCGTGGATGTGCTCTTCTGGGGAAGATCTCCATCGAACCCGCGATGCGAGTACAATCTGCAATAAACTCACTTTTTTTTTTTTTATCCAGTTCTTTCGCGCTTTGGGGTTTTGCGGAAATTCTTGCAGAAACTGCAAGAATCTTTCTCCACGCGATGGTTATGTGACGGCGCCGTGCATTACCGTCTTTAGGGTTCACACAGGGCGGAGGAATTCACAACACTGATCGCAGGGTTAACTTTTATGCATTTCTTCGAATTAATAAAACACTAATCAGGCTTTATGATACGGGGCTCGCATGTCCTGCCGTGCATCTCTTGGGGGCTTGCGGTGCTCGCAGGGGTTCCGCAGCAGGCCCGGCTCCTCTGGCGATGTCCTTCCGTCTCTGACTGGATCTCTTGCGGCGTCTCGCCTCTCGCGGGGTCCCCTCCCCAGCGGCCTTGCGTCATGGGAGTCCTTCTCCAAACTCCGCACTTCCTCGGCGTCCCGCGTGTCGGTGTTCTTCCCCCGTACGGCCAGCTGCTTTTTCTCGGACTTCTCTCGACGCGATCCCGCCAGCAACTGTCCCTCTCCCGCAGATCATCCTCCCCCTCTCCCCAATTCCACGAAGTCCACGTCACCACCATCCCGAAACCCCGGTCTGCCAATGGGTCCGTCCCGTCTGCCAGAGTGTCTGGACCCGCACCTGCAGGAGAAACTGGACATCCGACACCTAACTCGGGCGGCGCTCCGGCGGTGGTAGCATGCGACTTGTCGCTCGGCGGGGCGGGGGAGAGGCAAGCAGGAATGCCGTGGTCGAAGCCTCCAGAATAGAGCCAGGACCAGAGTTCAGTTGGCCAGTGTGTCTGAAACCGCACCTGCAAGCCATTATCGGCTGCGAGAAGCAACGGGACGTCCGACACCCCTCGGACAGCACTCGGTCGCTGGTGGTGTGACCCCTCCCCACTCGACGAGGTGGGCGAGGCCAGCTGGAATGCCGTGTTCGGAAGTCTCTCAAATAAAGTCACGACGAGACACAGAACATCACAGTTACATCCAGGTACGAAGCACCCTCCATACCGCGAGTCCACAAACAAAATTTGGGATCTCAACCGATCGCCTGAAGTGCTTTTCTCACGGGAGCAATACGATCTTTTAGCAGACTATCATCTCGATCGACGCCCGGACTTTCGATAAACCATTATTTGCATCGCAGCCCACTATGAATTCTTATGAGTGTCTGAAACTCAGTATATTTAAAAGAAATGCAATATCAAAATATCGTCTTTATTCACACGGTTGCTGCAGGCATCTGGATGACCGGAACTTGCAGTCGTAAATATTTCAGGAACAAGCGATTATCGGCACACTTCTGTCGAAACATATATGATATTGAAGCTTTCTATATCTGTGATTTTTTGAAGTTTAAGTCCAATTCTTGATTTTTGAACGGTCGGGTTTTCGTAGCGAAACCTGGCCACATGTTTTTGTTCATAACAACGACCCTAGCAACGGTTTGTTTGGACCCATGACGTCACACTTACGGAGTCAATTGTATCGTGTGAAAGGGGCATGATAAGACGCGGCGTGTGACTCAGCAACTACGGCGACGCCCGTACAGTGTATATAACGATAACACAATAAACAGCGCCTCAGTTGAGCTGCCCGGCACAGAGCATTGTGTGTCACTACGCAACTGATACAATGGTGTCAGAAGTGGGATCCGAACCCACGCTCACATTCGTGGACCAGGCTTTGCATGGATCAGGCTCTGGCTCTCAGGCTCTGCATGGATCCAAGACAAGTTAATCAGGCTCAAGCGGGAGCACTTTCAACTGCCGAAACGCGAAGACAATAGGGAGTTTTAGTAGACCGTGTTTCCCCTTCCCCCTCCGCTAGCCCTCCGCTACGAAGAAACGCGCCTGCGTGCCGATGGCCTTGGCTGTCGAGTTCTAGGTAGCGGAGGGGCTTAGCGGATGGGGAAACACGGTCTACTAAAACTCGATATTGAAGCTGAGCTGGCCGGCGCACGATACTTCAGTCGTCTCGATGCAAACGCGGGGTTCCACCCAGTGGCGTCACGAGGGTCAGCGGCACCCGGGGCGGTAGCCCGCCGCGACCCCCCTCCCCCCCGCTCTCGTGGCCCGCCGTGACACCCCCTGAGCGCTGCTCCCCCCCCCTCCCCCGCCTCTCTTGTGACGCCACTGGACTTCCACCAAATTCCTCTAGGGTGTGTTCAGATAAGATCGAACACGCGAGTCCGGTTCGAATTTTTGTTTTTCTTCATATTTTATATGTTACTCCCCAATATGTGGAGGGAACGAAATCACAAATGTTTTCTCAAAAAAATAAATATCTCTAAAGAAAAAAAAAAACATGTCTGTTCCAAGACGGCAACGCCGTTTCAGGGCTTTGTCTGTTCTGTCAAGTTTGACTGCATGTAACAGGCAAACTAAAAATACCAAAAAACTGAATATTTTTCAGGAAGCAGTGGATTATAATTACTACATTCTTGAACGTTTACAGTATTCTAAAAATTATATATCGAGCGTGCCAAATTCACAAATGTGGCTGCTTTAACGTTTTGACCCCATTTTTGTGACTCGTTATATCGTTATTTGTTAAGGATATTAAACTGAAACTTTTTTCATATGTCCTTCCTAAACGTGTCTCTCATCGAAAAATAAATTGCTGCTCTAGTGCATAATTCAAAATATATACAGCGCTTCAAACATATTCGAAATTGAAAAAGTTCCGCAACTTCAACCTGCAATTAAAAAAAAAACCCATCTTCGATCTTTTTGAAATTTGGAGGAATCACTCTCCTCTCCACCCTCGTAAACTTCCGTTAAAAACATGTTGCATCATTTTGTTTCCGTCAAAAGTAGAGCGCTTTGAAATGTGCCTCCCACGTAGACATGTTCGCCCAAGGTCACGGCCGCAGTGTGGCCGCCTTCCATTTTTTTTTTGTTTAGAACTTCTCATAATGTCCTGTTTTTACTTGTGCACAAGTTCGAATTACACATCTGGACCGCTCTAAATGCATGTATGAAGTGCACGTAGCTCAGGACAGCAGTTCGAAGCATCGAAGACGGGAACTAAGACGAGCCCGCCCTTCGTGTTTAATTGTTGCATATGCCACTGTACGGTCGCGCGAACTGGAACACAACCACCCGCACGAGACGCTAGTGTCGATAGAACGAAAGAACATATATAACCTGCCGTGTATTACGTGCGTGTCCGCCGTGTATAGCGAGCGCGACCTATTAGAGCCCAAACAACGGCGGACGCAACACGGAGACGCCGGGTCGCGCGACCGCTCGGTCAGCGCGAGCTTCGCTGTAAGCCACCTGAGAACGAAACGATATACCATACCGGGGTTTTCAGAAGTAAACGTAATAGCTGAACATAACCTCGGTGGGATTGAGGATCAGCACTTTTACTACCACATCTTCTAGGTAACTGTTTTAATAAATCGCTGACACCAGCGAGCTTGTCCACTCGTTCCGGCTGTCTCTTGGTGCGTCGTCTGTCATTGTTGTAAAATAAATAAAAATGCGGTGGCACTCAACGCATGTTCAAGCAGCGGTTATGAAACGGTGATCGTCGTTGCGCTTTCCGCGGTCCGGAAGACAGTTGGATTCCAGTTCTGCCCACGTTCTGCGACACCGCCATACGTGCCACTTCTGGTGAATTCCACGGACCGCTCGCACGTTGCTCCACTCTTCCTTCTTCCGGTTCCGAAACTCTACAAGTTCAGTTTCATCCAGTAGAGCTAGCTTGACCTCTTTGAGATGTTGAGACAGTAATTCTTGACATGTCTTGTCCATTTTGGATTGCCATGCTTGCCGGCTGTCTGCAGGTTGCGCAGAGTAGCCTGGTGCGCCACGACGCACTTCAACACCATCGCATGCATTTTTGCCATGCCCAGTGGCGGAAAACCAAAGCCATGTTGGCTGCCAGGTGCCTCTAATTTTCACCAGACTCGACTGTAGTTGATACTTGTTCTTGAAGTGGCTCGCTGCTCCATCAGCTTACAAGAAGTCACTTGCGAGTGCACGGGAGCGTTGTCATCCAGCCAGTCTGTTATTTTCCACGATTGCGCGACCGCTGTGGACGGAGTCGTGGCACTGCATCGTCACTGATGACAGCGAAGCTACGCGTGGATTTTCTTTGTTGTAGCAACGTATGTAAAAACCGAAACTTGCTTCTTATGCCGAAGTGAAGTGAGGCTTGGACCTCATCCGGAAGAACAACGGTCCCATTCTCTGCAAAATCAAAATGCAGCACGAGGCTTGCCTTTTCTTCGCACCGCTTTTCTGTGTATATGGCCTTTCCTGGAATTGACCTGATCTGATTATGAGAATCCATCTTCCTACCAGTGTCTGAAGTTCGTTCATGAATGTCATTGAATCCAAAGATTTTTTATCAGATTGCCAGACTCCCAGGCTGCTACCAAAATCTCTGCTTCTTCTGGGATTCAAGCCGATCGAGCGTAAGGAAATGGTGGTCCTTGGAGCATCGTGCACAATCGCCAAGCCGGCATGATTGGTCGTCAGGGAGCAAATGTTCAATAATTCCAGTCCGAGACGTTGAGGGTCCCTATCGCTCACGTTTTCAAGAGCCGCCACACTAGCTTAAACTTTGCGCAATCTATACAAACTTCTCTCTGGAGGCACATAACCCACCGGAGTGCAAGGAATGAAACTTTTTGTGAGGCCAATCTTGGTTTCTGCGTGTGCATTTAAACACACAATGACTCGTGGATCGACCTCGTCATAAAGCTCTTGGACATGTACTGTTTTGTCATTTAGTAACGCAAAAATGACGTCTCTCTGGTTGGGCTTTGTCTACGACAGCCCAGTTCGTCTCTGGTAAAGTACTTTCAGGAGCCACTGACAATTCCTATTCGCTCACCTTGCATCTTGAGGCAGAATCTGGTATCGACCACACACCGTGGTCATCTCTCAGTTTGCGAGATTTGTTGATGAGGTACCTCATTGCCTCGGGCACGCGGCACTTTCGATCTCTCTCCGCGTCGGGATGGAAGGAGCGTCAGTAGACGGCAACGTTCCTGGTGGGAAGCACATGCAGCGTATGCAGGCGAACGTTCGTCATCACTCGCTGCACGTGTTGCATATCTTGGGATGGTCCTGAAACGTCTGATGTCCCGTAGGCTGTTTGAATCCTGGTACAGGTTTATCGGAAACCACGGCCTCTTCTATTTCTGCTTGTTTCCTCTTCCGTAGGACTCTCTGCACCGGCTTGCTACTTGACTTTGTGGCTTGAGTGGTGAAACCTTTGTGGGCAGTACATGGCAGTTCAGCTTGTCAATGGCCTCACTTTCTCGGATAAATGCGTCCCCACCACTGTAGGAGCTCTCTGGTGCACTTTGTATTTCAGCACGACATGCAAAATGCTGCGCGCGGTAAATACCGACAACAAACTACCGGATGTCTCCCGGAGACAAATCTTCTTCAGGGAGTTAAAACCGATATCTCGCACGCTGCGAAAAATTTCTCTGCAATGTGACTTTCTTTTTGTGTTTGCTGAGATAGTCAGCACAAAAAACTCTGCTGGCGCTGTAAGTCCCTGCCGCCAGCTGAAAACTCCGTTCTGACACGACGCGTATTAGCAAGGCATACACGCAGATACTGGACTTGCTCCCTTCTGCCCGACGCCGAAGCAGAGAGAGAGAGTATGGTTCATACTTTTATTAGTTTGAAGTCACGGGTATGGAAATGAGTGCGTGCTTGCGCAGTCCGACCAAAATTGCAGGCATGTAAACACGTGAAGTTAATGAAACGGCACACGTTGCCCCAGGTTGACGCCGCGCGATGAGTTCGTTTTTGGCTATAGTTTTGTTCTTTTCCTTCGCAGCTAAGGTTCGCTATAATAAAGTGTGTTCCTCTCCTCCTTTTGTGTGTTTAGATTTGGAGCTTCTTGGTTATGTGATGTGCTGGTGGTACGGGATAGTGCGAGGATATATCAATATAAATGTTTATGTTACAAGCCGGTTGTGTTACGAAAACCGTCTTTTATGGCTCTGATCGCGCCCAGTCTTGCTTCCGGGCGTCCCGTGGCTCGCCGCCCGGCTGTTCCCTCTCGGCGTCTCGGTTGCATCCGCCGTTGTTTGGGCTCAATAGGCC
>JAZHYW010009347.1:0-56662 GCA_037355805.1 Ixodes ricinus | reverse complement strand
CTATACTTCGTTTCAGCTTCCGTCCGAGCGCAGCCAAAGGCTGAGGGACGGTTCGCAACTTCGAGAAGAGCATTCCTACGCACCACAAAGTAGTCCGCAAAAGTAATTTTTTTAAAAAGAACTCTTTTGTGCGTAAACATTGCACAATATTCCAGATGTGTACTGCTGAGAATGATTCGCAACTAAAAGAATGAAATATCTGAAGTTTACGTTTTTATTAATAAATGTAAACGCATGTGGTTTGGTGAAAACACGTACATCCGCTGGCAACACGGCTGCAGCGCTCGATTTTTCTGTGTGATTTCGTTCCCGTAATCGTCGAATCATGTGCTTCGCTGCTTTCCTCACCGAGTCGCTTCAAGACGTCCTTTCGCAAAGGCACGTTATGGGCGTCAGGCGCGAGAGGTCCTAATGAATGTCTACTTTCAAATTCGGCAGGAGACTCCAGCCGCGTCGTACCGCGACTGCGTTGTAAACAAGAAAAGCGTCCGGGCCACTACAATTCACTGATACGCGGCGAAATCAGGGCACCCCTTTGCCTGCCGATCACATTGAACGCCGAGAAGCTGGTGAAAAGGACTGCGCCTCGAGCCCTGGTATATCCAGACAATACAAGGAAACATCAACGGCCGGGTCATCGGGCGCCTTGCAACGATGTACTTACATCTCGAAACTATGCCGAACAGGTTGAAAGCTTGGACACAGACGCCAGCAGCTAGCGTTCGTACTGACATCCTCTGTGACTAAATTTCAGAACGTGAAAGGTCACTTTTTAAACCTGTAGCAGACGATACCGTTGATATACTCGTAGCAGACGAAATACTCAGCCAGCGCGGGCGGCGCGGACGACCGGCGGCGCAGCGGAGTGATACAAAAGTGCAGGCGCGATCGCGTGACCTATTGCCGACATGTGATTGGCTCCGGCCACACGTAGCTTTGGCTGCGCTCGGACGGAAGCTGAAACGAAGTATAGCATGCAAATACCCTTACTTGCGCTGGTGGATCACGCATGCAGTTCGAAATAATCCCATAGCAGGTTACGAAAATCAGGGCAAGCTCCTCCCGCCAATCCCTCCACGCTTTCTATTTTAGCAGAGCGGACGCTGGAGAGAGGGCCTCACCTTATCTCTCCTCCTCTCCAGCGTTTGCTCTGCTAAAGTGGAAAGAGTGGAAGGCTTTACGGGAGGAGTACGGACTACTTTTCTTAACCTGCAACAGGATGTGTTCAGCATCAGCGAATAACAAAACACTGCTTTTGAACGAGAGAGAAAATAAACTTTTATTGAAGCACCATGGTCCGGTGCCCGACGAGAGTTACAACTGGTCCTTCAGTACAGCATGGACATGCCGTACCTGCAGCAGCAGTAGGGTGGCGACGAGGTCATCTTGGGGAGCGAGCCAGCCTGCCCAGTCAGGGGGCGGGAACGGGGTGGGAAAGTGGAAAGGAGAGAATTAAGTGAGTATTGGGCGTGGGGCAACACCAGAGCATGTGCTCGTTAAAAGGGCATGAAGGAGATCCAGGGAGACCATGAATGTGATATGTAAAGTGGGGTGTGAGAAGGAAGGAGTTGCGAAGGATGGAGGCATCCTGTCTGCTGAAGGAGGCGGGATGGATTGGGAAATTGCGCCGCTAAGTGTCCGCGGTCTCGTTAAAGGGTAGTTCGTGCCTTGCGCAGGATCTTGCGGTGGTGACAAGGATGACATCTGTCTGGCCAAACTTCCGAGGGGCCCGGAGAGGGCTCGTCGCGGGTGAGCGCGTGCGCGCGCACATTACCCTCGATACTTTCGTGACCAGGGATCCATTGGACAGTTACACGAAGGGAGGGCTGATGGGTGAGAGGATGGAGGATCTTGGTGTGAATGTGCGGCTAGGAGTGGATCATGTAGAAAGGCACAGTATGACGACTGACTGTCCGTCGTGCTAAGGATTTCGTCAGTAGGGCGTCGGGGAAGGGTGATGGCCTTTGATATGGACAGGAATTCTGCCGAAACGAAAAAGGGGTCTGGAAACTGGGTCTGTGTCGAGGTGTATGTGTGATGAAGACTGTAGACGGCGATACGAGAGCGTGTTGGGAAATTAGATGCGCGTCCTTGTAGTAGACTGTTGTGGGAGGCAGGATCTGTGCACCGTTAATGTGGTGTACTCACTTTGCGTGACGTGCTTCGTTGTGCTCAACCGACATGTGTTTGGGGATAGGGAGGATGCGTACGCGTGGGAGGGATGTCGACGACGCGGCCAGAAGGGGGAGGAGGGTAAGTGCGCGGTGGGATAACCGAGGAGTTCTATGAGTTGCCTGCCCTGTTTGTGTTTGGGACTTGTATGTCGGTGTATGGCGGCTGGGATGGTGGTGACCCAGTCTTAAAAGGAGGTTGGAGGTGCCATGGAATCAAGTTGGGTTCTAACTTTGTCTCATTTGCTTAAGTTAGTGCGGGGGGGGGGAGGGGGGAGTTTATGAGTGGTGTGTCAATGAAGGAGAGGGAGGAGATTTGTATGAGAAAATGATCACTGCCGAGATTATCGTGTAGGTTATCTCAGCTAGACGATGACGGGCCATAATGCCAGGTGAGGTCCGGTGACGTGTCCCTCTCCCCGCTCTTGCCTTGGCGTGGTATCCGTAATGAGGGAAAGTCTGTTTGCATCGCTTGTTCTGGCCTGCGGCCTTGAGTGGTCGTGCAGTGATAACCCCACGAGGCATTTGGGAGTTTAAGTCACCGGCGATGAGGATAGATGCATTTTTGTATTGGGTGATGTAAGATTGGATCCACGTAAGTGCTGGGGCAGAAATGTTGGGGAGCCAGTAGGCGCTGCAAATATGCCATGCTGGCCCTGAGATGTGCGGCAGTGTATAGTAGCATGTTCTTGTTTGTGAGTGTTTCTGGACGTCGTGTCTAACAGTATGACGTCAAGATGTTTGGCTGTGTAAGTGATGTCAAGGGTTGGAGTCAATCTGATAGTGCTGCGTCGGGTTTTGCGGGTGATGCTCGGCTGGGTGAATTTGTCGTAGCCGGGGAGCTTGATGTCCCCTCACGTTTCTTGAAGTAGAATAATGTCGAGTTTGATTAGGACTGTCAGAATGTACAAGTGTAAAGTTGCCTTTTTTGGCGAAACCCCGACAATTTCACTGCCGTATGGTAAGGGGGACGAGGGGAGGGGGTACGTTGAAGACAGCTGGGAATTAGTGGCCGTCGCTATCAAGAAACGCGGAGAAACGCGGGACGGGCTGGTTATCGACTTCGCGTAGCTAATGGAGGGCCGCGACCCGTATTTCTAAATTTCAAATTGCCGCAGCTTCCTGATCGAGGCGGTGGGAGAGTTGGATGTCAGTGTCTACGAGGCGCTCGATGGCTTCATCCCTTTGCTGTGATAGCTTTGCTTGTTGGGTGAGCGTTGTCTGTAGGATGCCTACAGCGGCGATAAGCTGGTCGAGCTGGGATGCTATAGTGTCGAGTCTGTTGTCTAGTGCTGTCACTTAAGCCTCCAGGGGTTGTGGGGATGGGGAGTTTGAGGGAGAAGGGGGTAAGAAAGGAGTTTGAGACTAGCAAGAGAATGGACGCATGAGGCTTTAATAGGACTCTTTAAAGAGAATTAGAGAAGCATTGAATTAAAAAGGAAAGCAAAAACGAAGACACAAGCCAAAAAGCTGGTGGGACAAGGAGGTCAAATCAGCCATACTGCGGCGCCAAGAGGAACCTAGGGAGCATGGGTGGGCAAAGAAAGGGGAGCGTTGTAAGCTGAAGTAGAATCAAAATGGGAGAACTTCCAAGCGCGGAAAAGGGAGACATCAGCTTTAATATAGGCCAAAATTGGAAGTGCAGGAGTGCAGTGGGTGATGGAAATAAATAAAAAAAGATAGGAATGCGGCGAAAAGGTTTTGGGAACAAATTAAAGCGCAGGGAAGTAAGACAGAGAGCTTCCATCACTTACTGATCACGCGGGAGGGGAGAAGAGTAGACGGGGAAGAGGCACTTGAATACATTAGGCAGACAATCGCAAAGGCTTTCTCCCAGCTTGAGCAGAGGGGACAGTGGATAGCGCTGATAGCAGCAATGTAGAGAAGGAGCAGAATTACGTAACAATGAAGACGACCACAAAAGAATGGGACAAGGCAGAAAGTAAGGTTCCAGCAGGTACAACGACAGGCCCAGACGACATACCTATGGAACTCATAAAGGCACTAGGAAAAACAAGCAGATTGAAGTTACGGCATGTGACTAATCAGGTAATTATCGGAGGAGAGATACCTAATGATTGGAAACTAAAAAAATGAGACTAATGTATAAACGCAGAGAAAACAAAGACAATATTATGTCATATCGCCCGATAACGGTAATTTTTGTTCTATACAGATTAGCTATGCAGATAGTAAGGCGCAGAATAGAGGAATAGGCAGAAGATATGCAAATACTGCGTGAGCTCCAAAATAGATCCCTAAGAGATAGAAGACTGGAAGATAACTTATTCGTCGCCACACAAGGTATAGAAATAGCAACGAAGAACAAAACTCCTTTATGGTTAGCTTTTGTTTGGACATCCAGGGAGCGTACGATAATCTGAGCCAGGAAAAACTCTGGGGTCAGCTGAAGGAGTATAACTTAGATGCAAATTTGGTTAGGTTTCTTCAGCAGGTGTTCACAGACAATAAGTTAGTTATAACATGGGAAGCGGAAACCACAAAACCTGCAGCAATAAAAAGAGGGCTAAGGCAGGGCTGTCCACCGTAACCTCTGCTCTTCATGATATATCTCAGTGAAATGGAAAAGAAATTAGAGCAGAGCAACTTAGGTTTTGATATGAGTTATATGGAAGGAGGGAGAATGTAATACAGGTAATACCAGGACTGATGAATGCGGACGACATGGTATTCATGACAGATAACCAGGCCAGGATACGTTACAGGAACTTGCTGGTATATGTGGAGAGGAAGAAGACACCTTGGGCATGAGTTGTAATAGTGAAAAATCGGGAGTAATTGAGTTCAATGACCAGGATAGGAAACCCTTGAGGATACAAGACATTGTAATAGACCATGTAGGAAAATGCAAATATCTGGGAGTCTGGCTCAATAAGGGAAAGAAATTTCTAGAGGAACATGAAGCGAATACAATTAGAAAAGGAAAAAGGAATTCATCGATTATGAAGCTCAAGGAACTATAGAACTATATTAGATATGAAGTAGTCAGAGGTATATGAAAAGGAGTGATGGTACCAGGACTGTCTTTTTGGCAATGGAGTACTGTGCATGAAATCAGAGGTTTAATCAGGATTAGATATTCGACAAAGAAGCGTAGGCGGATTGGCACTGGGAGCACGTGGAAAGACACCAAATGAGGGAGGACAGGGGGACATGAGCTGGTCGTCTTTGGAGAGCAGGGAGGCAATTAGTAAGTTAAAATTTGAACGAAGGTTGACAAATAGATGCTACGAGGTGGGCATGGAAGGTATTCGAAGTATTTATACATAAAATGTTTCAACACAAAATGGAGAAACTGAACCCGAAAGCTTACATTTAAAACCTTCACACTAGTGATCGTACTCAGCAGACTAAAAAAGGGAGTGAAAGAGGCACAAAAGAAAATCTGGGAGGGAACAATTCAGGCAAAATCAGCTCTAGCAATATACAGGCGAGAGAGAGAGGACATAAGAAAGAAAAAATATGTTTGACAATTCACTGGGAAGTTCTATATTGTTTGAGGCGAGAACGGGAGTTTTGAGAACGAGGACACATAGGGCTAAATTTCAGTAGACAGACACATTGTGTGCCGCCTGCCATAATGAGAGCGAGACACTTGGTTTTGAAGTGCATGGGGCTTCGCCCTGTTCTCCCTGAAGGGGTAACGGGTTTGGCCGGGGCTCTGGGTTTTGCTGACGACGATGGAAGGACGGAAGAGAAAGGGGTTACAGTCACAAAGAGGCTATTCACGAAATCACGAAAAATAAAAAGTCATGTTTTCCCTTTACTTTGCATACACACTTAAAAAATATTTTATGTCACTGTGGCGCTTATTTGGGCGAAATGAAGTGAAGGATAGGTAAGTCAATTGTATTTTCATACTCTTAATGCGAATGCCAAGACGACGAGGGCCGTGACGATACACTTCGCTGCTTGATTTGCTTCGTGGGATCGTGGCGTCGACTCAGGAAAGAGAGTCCTTTGAGTTAGCACTGCGTACAGCGCACGCAAGTTGACAGCGGAACGCAGCATAGCGAGTCAAACCCGCATTTTTATTTAGTACAGCGAAACGCATACACAACAATGCTCTAATAATGAGCAAGCCGTCGCAGCGCCATTAAGTTGTGCAAACCGCTCGAAATAATCCAAGGCGGCCCACCCATGTCTATCCTTAGCCAGCTGGCTGCCTACTAGCCTTAAGTTTATGTAGTTTGGGCTTTGCGCATGCGCAGTATGGAACGCGCAACGCTAAGTCAGACGCAGGGTGCTTGCGTTTGCTCGTATACGCAATTCTAAAACCCCTTCTTAGTAGAGCCCTGCATATCCGCGGATTACCCGCTGATCATCCGTGGATATCCGCAGCCAACAGGCGGATCCGGATAAAATGAATAAGATTTAGCGGATTGCTGATACGATGCGAATAACCGCGGGTCCAGATATACGTTTTTGCCGAGCTGGAGCATAACCGTGTGCGACCGCAAAGTGAAAAGTGAACTGCATCATCATATGTATTGCGGGAGCGAATTCCTCTATTAGGAGAAAGGTGCCAAACGGCGAGAAAATTCCTCTTTACGCCAAGAAAGACCTGATTCTACCAAAGACCGCTTTAGTAGAGCGTCCATCTCACCAAGAATGCTGTCCCTAAAAAAAGAATTCCCCGGGCACGTAAGCACTTCTCATGAGTCGTGAACGCGAAAGCATGGATGTCGCTCTTCCGTTCCCTTAGTTCGTCTGCAACGTATAGTGGCATGGACAACCACGTTTCGCTGCGGCCGACAGGCGCCGCCATATGTTCCTCGGCGCCCAGAAGAGCAGAAGCGGTCGCAGCCCCTCACCCTCTCCAGCAACGCTGCCTGATACGAGAGCGGCGGCTAAGCCTGCGCTCTCGTGAAGCGGCCACCAAATGGCTATCTAGGAGCCGTTTAGCTTAGCCAATGAAAAAACAAACATTTATTTCGCGTCTTTTTTTTTCGGCTACAGACGCTGCTGGCTTCGCTTAATGGATGATTTTGGATTAAAAGCAAAGATTGCCGGGGCATCAATCGTTACGGGAATGCGTACTCTTGTCTGCCAAAAAAAGAGCGGAGAACGTTCTTTGGGCAAGAAAACCCAAAAGATACACTGTCACAAGGAAGTACAAATACCATCTTACGTGAGCAGAGCGAGACATACGAGTTTTCCATACCTCACTCTTGCAGCGCAGTTCGTGCATGCTATCTCAGCATCAAGTGTACCAGCAGGAGATTGACTTCTCGTCAGCGGGCATTGTACTTCAAGAGGAGCGAACCCGGCCATCGTTGACGATACACAGCGACCTCGACAAGTGAAGCGTGCACGTTTGTGCGAAATTGTCTTCTTAACAAATGGCAAGACTGCTGCTAGGTATGCTGTTCGGAGCACGCAGTTTCTAGTTCGTAGCTTGAAACTGAAACCGATAGGTGTTGCTATCATTGAATATTGTGATAGTTTTCTAGTGGCGTATACACGTCGTACCACGTATACGAGTACTTCGCTGCGGTGAGGGACCGCCTGGCCCCTCCCACTTTTTTTATCGTTTAATCTAGATAAAATTGCAGAATGTTATTAGTCTGTCCTTTGTCTATTCTCATGTTTATAAAATACGGGTCTACTTAAAAAGTATAAAGAAGCGAGAAAAAAAAAACATTCCTTTTGAGCGCATCTTTTGGGCAGTGTGTAACAGACTTTCAGGACGATCTCATAACTGCGATTATCTTTCAGAGCAACGCGAAGTGACTCCGGTAGGATGATCAGTGATAATATAAATTCGATCATAGAGAATGCGATAAAACGACTTTCACCATATTCTAATTAGAATAGTTAGTTGTCCAAAGATAAGCAAACAACTTTTAAACTAAAATCTTTTTTCTTTTTTTTTTTCACGCGTGATATTATAATGTAAAATGTATGCGCGAAATACGGGTCGTATGTGGTTCCGAATTTTGCGAAAGCGTTTCGGATGCAAAGATCAAACTGAGATCAGCGCAGGGCTCTACCTATTAGCGAAAAAATGCTCAAGCTGCAGGCGAGCTGGGGCGTAATAATCATGATGTTTCAACCCTGAAACTGGGAGGAAACTCGAAGATATATTAAATGAGAAGAGAACGATAAACGCGAAGATGTTACGGTGGCGACCTCTTATGGGTTTCCGTCCGTGACGTCACGGCCATGACTTGCCTCGCCGTGATGTTACGAGTTGTAATCCAGGCTACTTTCACATCACTCGCAGTTGCGAACTACAAGCTCGAAGATACGCGTGTAAAAGCACGCCTTCGAATCTCGCAGTCATCGCCTTCTGAACCAACAACGCCAAGGTTGGCGGTCTGGCATTTCTCATTTCCGCCAATAAAGCGAGATGAATCCAACAAAAGACCATTATAGTAGTGAGCTTTTGACCGATCGCGACTGCGGACAACCGCAGCGCTTTTTGGGTCGCGCACTCCGCCAACACGCTCGCTAAAAACTCTCTCGTCAACCACGACCATCGACGGCCTTGTTATCGCGCCCTCAGATCACGCCACTATACTTTCGATTTCGACACTCACTACTTCGACGAACGAGAGCGAGAGGCGTGGAAACAGATAGACAGGAAAGAGTCCGAAGCTAAATGCGGCAATCTCCCTCCTCTTGGCCTCGTCGGTGTGTGCGTCGATTACGCGAGGGGTCAGTGGGATCCGGTCGCCGTCGGCGATCCTGAGCGCAGAGGCCCGCGACGCAAAACAGAAGTAAAACCGTGCGGCGATAAGCTCATCGACTGCCCCCAGCAGTATTCGCGCGCCACAGACATCTAATCGTCTGAAGCGTTATCCGCGGAGGGCAAAACAGCGGGGATGGGGTCTGCTCCGCAGTGCCCCGCGATACCCACAGCCTTCGGAAGTGGAGAACGGTCTCCGGGTCGCGTGACGGGTGCGTGAATAAGGTCGAGTGCTTCCAATTAAAACAAGAAAGAAAAAATGGGCGCGCTTACTTTTTGGTTTGGAAGAGTGCAGACAAGGGATCGCATGGAGGCACTTGGATCGTCCGAGAACCCGTATCGGTCCTTCATCCGGTAGAGGAGGTCCTTAAGATTTCTCGCCTTCGAGCCTTCGGCGCGAGCTTTCTAACTCCAGTAGCAGTTTTGTACACGTTACGAAAAAGAAGGGATAAAAAAGTAATCGAGTACAAAAAGTGGTTTCAATTAAAATCGAGCACACATGTCGGGGTTGGGTCTTTCGATTTTTCTCTATTAAATATATAATGTAGCCCCATGTCTGCAAGAAAAAAAAACAATAATTCAAATTACAAAAACAAAAAAAAAAACACAAAAAAAACACACTCTACTAAAGTGAAGTGAAGCGAGGCGAGAATCATATTTTGGGCGCGTGATTTTTGTAGGCAGTTCAATTGGTTGGCATGAATGCGGAAAACATATAACGAAATCAATAAATTTGTAGCGTAAATAATTACGTCGATCATTTTTCCATTCAATCTAAATATTTTACAAAATTGTTTCAACCGAGATACAAATTCCAAGCAAGTACCTTTGGACAATCTGGCGATATATTTGAAGCATTTTATCTCATGATGCATCATAAATAACTTCTTATAAAAAAAAAACTATCAGCGTGTAACCCTTTATATCAGATATCAATCTGGTATACTTTTTGTTTAATTGACGTTATTGAAATATTTTTATATTAATCTTGAAATTTGATAAAAAAAGAAAAATTTTGATATAATTTGATCTTGTAATTATTGAATAAAAAGCCGTTTATATTTTCTTTATACATTTTCTGGTTATTCCCTATCCTATTAACTCTCTAATATTGAAGATCGGTTATCCTTTTTGCGTATTTTTTGTAGAAGCGGTGAATCCTATGGCACCCGAATCAGCGAATCCGTGAGTTGACTTCACTGCAACGTGATACTTCCCTCTTTTGACGCCAACCTAATTACCTTTACCGTGTATTCGCATACAAGGGTTATCTACTGATATTATTTAAGATTTATTTGGTAGCACGATATGTTTTATATTAGGCAGTAGCCTTTTTTGACGTCCACCGTCAAAATATCTCAGATTATTTCGGCGTCTGGGACGTCACTTTCCTAACACGTCGAAATAGTGGCTCTATTATTTCGACGTCCTGCCTCAATGCAGGCCGTCGCCATGGCAGCCGTTTCCGTGGTTTCGTCAAGTTTCCTTCTGTTTAGTTTCTGGTGGTATTTTCGGTGTCGCGTTCTGTTCACGTGTTGTCGGAGCCATGTGTAGCGTGCTTAAGACGTTTCGGTCCTAGTTTGTGATAGAAATGTCTTATTCAGCGTGTGTGTGGGACTGGCTCGACAGTTTACACTTTCGGACCTCACACGCACCGCGACGATGATTCTGTGCTCGCGCATCATTTAGGCACGCGTCTCCCTAAACATTTTGAATCTAGAACAAAGGCGAGCTGGATATCCTCTGTCTTGTCTGCACGTAACAAATATAAGTGCGTACTCTACGCAACACTGATAAATTTGGCACGTTTTTGTGATTCCATATCGTGCGAGCGCGTCTTCGTATGGTTGCAGTATAGCTTTGCATCTAGTTCCCGCCCTGTTTTTAACCGGATTTCGTAAGTTCGTTGTTTAGGTTTTGCTGTTTGGCCCGTGCATAACGAGCGGGTTAACTACGAAACGATCAGATGTTAAATAAAAGCTTGTTAATGCAAACATTGGCTCCTTGATGTTCCTTGGATCGGCGCGAACGGAACAATGTCCTGGCGCGGTTGAGCGAGACGAATCCCATGAAAGCTCACCGGACAAAAGCTCACTCGGACAGAGGCTCACCGGACAAAAGCTACTTATTTTCTACAGACCCGGACAAAAGCTCACCCATTTTTCAGAATCCGACAAAAGCTCAACACGAGAAAATTTCATGTTGGTTTTAACACGATTTGAGGACAACTTAGTGCATGCGTGCGACACAAAAAGGCAACGATAAATTAAATCTGACAGGCGCATGGTATGTTGATTTTAATAGAAACAAGTTTATTTATTGATTGGTTTGAAGCGAATGCAGTCTCTACTAGTTCGGCAATCTTGATAGATCTCGATGTACATGCAAGCCCTCGCAAATATTTTAAGACGACTCTGCAGGTGCAGAGTGGTTTTCGCACCCGCTTTATCTGGCGACTCACCTCTCCGGGCTTGGTGTCATGCCGTGGCAACAAGCGCCTGATTTTGCTGTAGGCATTCAATCAGCCTCAAGATCGCTTGGATGGGCGTGGCCGACGAGCTTCTGGAACCCGGTATCCATCCTTCGCAGGTGTTGTTCATCCGGTTTTTATCTTGAAGAGTGGCGTCGTACATATTCTGCCGTACCGGGGAACTCCGGTCGTCGTCGGCACAGTGTCAGGCGAAAGGAAGAATTCGCACTGGGTGCCGCCGCAGATGGAACAGAAGCTATAACGGAAGTGGTCGTTCACATACGTGCAATGAAAGTAGTTCAGCAGGTAGCCGATGTCACCGGTAGACTTTTCCCTGGTGGTTGGTTCTTGTGGAACAAGCTGTGGTGGAAAGAACGCGAGCCTATCTAAAATCCCGCACAGTTTTCTAAATTGGTCATCTGTCTTGTACTTTTCCAAAGGCCCAACTCCCGTTCTTTCAAAGTATTTTTACAAATTCGCAACTCATTGGTGGATGGGGCACAAGTTCTCCTAAAAATGGTCCAATGTCCATCACGTCCGCACTTTATTTAAGCCCGTGTTTAGCCCGGGTAGCAAAAAAAATAAATCAAGGTGAGCTTTTGTCCGGGTCTGTCAAAAAACGGGTGAGCTTTTGTCCGGGTCTGTCAAAAAACGGGTGAGCTTTTGTCCCGTGTGCTTTGTCCGGTGAGCTTCTGTCCGGTGAGCTTTGGTCCGGTGAGCTTTTGTCCGGTTACTGAGCGAGACACACGCATCATCCAATCAACTAAACATTTTATGACACGAAATTCTGTTCCTTTGTCTCGATGGCGAGCGTGAGTCGCGAGTGTTATTATGTATTAGACTCATGGTCATAGTTAATGCTCAAGACTACTTTAACTAAGGTAGGCGTGGCCGATTGCAACACAATGGACTGTGCTTCGATTAGGCAATCACAGGAAGGTATGGTATGCTACAGACTACTATGGACCTCTTCAAAAATTACCTGCTCTTAGCTCGATCTGAAGATACTTCAAACTGGCGTGCACAAAAGGCGCCATAAATGGCAAGTCTATCAGTTATGTACAATCTCTTAGATGTGAGTATTATATTGTCATGATTGAAGGCGACGAGAGGAGAAACAGTGAATTGAAAATAAAGGTTTAATTGGTTAAACTTGTGCCAACAAAATCAAGAACGAGCGTCGAGGCAGCAGAAAAGCAGGCGGCGATTTGGAGGCGTAACAGCAAGCGAGAACTCGACTGCCTCGACAACGTCGAGGGCCGCTCCTTATCTAGCTTGCAGTCCACATCGCGAAAATTCCAGGGACTCAAACCGTAACCATAATCGAAACCGAAACCTGTTTAGGAACGAAATATTTTTTCAGCAACCGTAACCGGAACAAAACCGTTATTTAAAATTTATTAAAACCGTAACCGTAAATTCTTTACAGGTAACCGATATTAAACGAAAAATAAGAAGATTAGTTTTGTCAAGAACGGCCTCGAGGAGGGATCTTGAAATGTCGTGGACACTGATCTCTATGACAATTTGCTGGATCACGCATCCCGCTTGGTCGCTGCAGCCGCCAATGCGGCTACCGGACGCCCATCTTCCATGTCGAAAAATCACATTTTTGGAGCGTTGGCGGAGGCTGGCGGAAGCGAGCTGTACACGCGGTTTCTACTTGTTCGTCGTCATTCGTAGAAGTTTTTTAAAGCTTTGGTAAACCATGAGACTTGCCTTTTGAGAACACGCCGAAACTTTTACGAAAGGCAGCGCCGCAGGTAAAAGGCACAACCCGTCGAAAGCAAGTTTCGCCGGTCTCGCAGCGTGATCAAAGCTTCTTGGCACGCCGAAGTACTGTGTCTCCGTTCCTTTGCACACTTGGATACCGATCGAGTATCTGACGCCGTGTGTAAGTTTTTCGCGAGTGCTGTGTGCGTGAAGACGTAGTGTGCCTTGGGAGCAGCGTTTTACTAAGAAATGTTCGATCTCGCCGTTTCGTAGGCTTTTATGTTCGAAAACTTACCTTGCCCACAGCGTTGCTCTATTTGCGCTTCCATGTGATCTATTCGACTAGATTTGGAACGGGAGGCACTCACTTGATCGAATAATGTTTTAGCAAACGCCCACGTTTCACCGAATGACGCTTTAGCGAATAGTCGGCCACCGCGAAGCGGCGTTTACGAATGGGCCAAGTGGGTTCACATTTTTGCAATGAGCCGCCGCAGACTGTCGACGCAAAGCGTCGTAAGCGTAGCGCGGGGTCGGTTAACACGCGACCCCGTTATTCGCTAAAACGTCGATTCGCTCAAATGTCTCTGTTCGCTAAAACGTCACTCGCTCATGTGACAGAAACCCATTTGGAACATAGCCATGGTTAATAGTGCAGAATAGCAACCACAGAGGCCCCCCCCCCCCACTCTTAGTGATAGCAACTTGCCTGAACAACTGTACGATCTCGAGCTTAATACGTGGCCGATATATATGTGAAAAGACATCTACGCGCGACACACCTTCAAACCTTTGCCGCGGTGTCGATTCTTGTTCGGTATCCAAGCTGCGAAGGCACAGAGAGGCAGCACTTCGGCGTGCCAAGGAAGATTTGACACGCCACAAGACCGGCGAAACTTGCTTACGACGTGTTGTGCCTTTTTATGCGGCGCTGTACTTTCGTAAAGATTTCCTCGTGTTCTCAAAAACAAGTCTCACCGTTTACACAAGGTTTGTAAAAATTCTTCGGCGAGGCTGAACCGCATGTAAGTGATTTAGCGAGCGACGAGACGAGCGACGGCGACGAGCGACGAAGATTTCTCACTGTCGCTCGTCACGTCACTTGGTTTTTGGATGGCTAGAAAACGTCACTCATCGGCTTGGTCGCTTGCTCCCGTCGCTTTCATGCGGTTTACCTCGTCGCACGACTGACCGAGCGAGAGCGAAGTGGGTCGTCGGCGCTTGTCTCGTCGCTCGCCAGCACTCTCAGAAAAAAGAGTATATTCTTGCAACCCTTGTCCCATATACGACAACCCAAAACTTCATTTTGTTGGGAACCGATGTTCCCAACTTTCACAGGCGGCTTCATAGCCGAGTGGTACAACTCATTAAAATAGCTTGTGTAGTACGTGCTATTGACTGCAAAAAAGCAATCGGGTTTTCTTGACATCACTGCAAAACCTCAGTGGTTTTTTTCTTCTACAGTCTTTGATACGTACTTTAGCTGTTTACTGAGGCATATCTCACCATTCTCAAGCACCTCGTAAAAGTTGGGGCCGTCTGTTGACGTCAGCGCGCTGTCCGTTGAACTGAAGGTTTGGGGTGTCGTATATGGGACAAGGTGTGTAAATACTCAAATCGTAATGGCGGAACTTCCTGTGGCCGAGATAACTTCCGGTTGACCAGCTTCTTCGTATGTTTCAGAAAACAAGATTGAGCACTTGCGTTTTTAAAGTTTTTCTCGGCGGAAAATCGAAAAAGGAATGTAAAAAACCGGACATCAGATAGATCGATGTGCGCTTCTGGACCATATGGCGTCAAGAAAAGCACCGCATCTCGTTTCATTTGGCTTCCGTGGTGAAAGTTACTTGGCTCTACCTGACGTCCCAGTGGAAACATGCATACACGTGTAACATTCTACGAAGTTAGACGCCCACAAATCAACCGAGACATGTAATTTTGTGTTTCTTGTGCACGGGAGAGCGTGTGCAAGCACAACATTGCTACGTCAAATGCGCGTCGTCATCGTGAGTGTTGGCTTGACTTAGTGCGATTGAAAGGGCATGTATCCTCGTCAAGACTTCCACTGGACAACTGAGGTCCCCTTGGATCACCGAGAACATCCTTCAGCTTTCCCGACAGAAGCGCTAACTTTTCAAACGAGGAAAAGATATACAGAACTCTGATCACATCAGTTAAGCAAGGCAGGATCCGAGGGACCTGAAGTATGCGATCTACACCTCCCACAGGTCCTTTGTGGAGACAACTGCCCAGAAAGCAATAAAAAATCCGAAACTCTTTTGGTCGTACGTCAACCAACAAAGGAAGTTGTTATCCTCCCCGGAGTTTACAGTCGGTGGGGCTATCCTGCAAAGTCCCCGTGCTGTAGAGGAACTGTTCAGTGCTCAATTTTCCTCAGCATGGACTGTCCCAGGCATCCCCAAGACCACCGACACTCTTCCACCCTCATATGTGGTGCCACTTGGAAACATAGAAATAAATGTGGATGATGTTATTCAGGCAGTGGGACACCTGAAACCATCCCAAATTGCAGGCCCGGATGGAGTGCAACCTATGTTGCTGAAGGCTGACTCTAACGTTTCAGCACAGTCCTTGCACGGCTTTTTACAAACTTTCTGCAAGCTGGCTTGGCCCCCACCAGTAGAAAAATGCTCTTATCAGGATGGTGCATAAGGGGAATGGCGCCCTGACATCATCTCTTGCCTCATAAAGGCCCATCTCGACGACCTCCGTCGTATGCAGGATCATGGCACGGATTCTGAACAAAAAGGCTTCTCCAGCATCTGGAGCAGCATGGCCTACTCGCCCTGCCAGCACGGTTTTAGGCCCGGTTGAAGCTGTGAGTCAGCTCTAGCCTCCACCGTTTACATGTTGAGCTCGTCTCTGGACGAGCGCATACCCTGTCAACTCCTGCAACTTCGATTTCAAGCAAGCTTTTGACAGGGTTGAACATGCAATACTTCGTCGGAAGATGTCCAAGATGGTTACGGTATCACCGGCAGCCTCGTGAAGTGGATATCCGACTTTCTACACGATCGCTCCCAGAGGGCTATACTCCAAGGAGCAGTGTCAAGCTCAAAACTAGTCCCTGTGGAATTCCACAAGGGAGTGTCTGGGGACAAACTCTGTTTCACATCTTCATAAACGATGTAACGTCTTCGCTACAGTGCACACCTCCTTCTCTGTGGAGATCATCTGACCATGATTCATCCAGCCCAGTGCCCCGTGCAGTAGCAGCAACTCCAAGATGACCTTAACACTGTTAATGACTGGTCGGTAGAAAACACGCTCCCACTGAACATTGACGAGTGCACTACCTGCTTATCAATACATCTAGAGGCCTCATCACCGAACAACGCAGTCCCGCTGAACCGAGCGGCGCTCCCTGTTATCGATCCCACAATACCCTCGGCGTCCCAATCGACGAGAGAATTAACTTTTGGCAGCTTACATCGGTGAGGTGACCCAGGGCCCGTAGGCTGCTGAGGTTTGTACTCCGGGTCACCCGGGAACTGGTCCTAGCACACGCAGGTACCAGTGCACCGCACTCGTGCTACCACGACTCAGAAGTACTGTGCTTTGGTTTGGGACCCTACCAGGCTGCATTAATGGCGTCCCTCGAAAGCGCGCAGCGGCGTGTCGCCTACTCAGTTCTACGTCGGCAGGCTTCCCACAAGTCTGCCGCGTTACCGCGACCTACCCACGAGGAACTCCTAAAAATGGTTGGATGGAGCCCATTGGTTCTCCGCCAACAGGTTGCGCCACTCTGACTTCTTGCAAGCACCCTCCTCCTCAAGCAATCCAACACTACCGCTGGTGGGAAACCTAAGCCATCCAAGATCCGGTGGATTGCATGCCACCACCAACACGGAATTCGTTTCTCATCAGGACTGTAGCACTTTTGGCGCTCACTACCACGGAAGCTCACCCTGAGTGTCCCCAAGAGAAGGAGGACATGAAAGCCTGGTGCAAGGAGGCATTAGATCCTCCGACAGTGACGAACACCTCCTTTTCAGACTCACATACCATCCCACATGTCCTTTGCGTTAAATATTTGGTTACTGTTCTTGTTACTGGTTTGTTAAGTTTATGTAATACTGCGGCACCGCAGGCCTCATGTACGGGCCAATAGCCTTTCTGCGATGCTGAGACCCACCAGGGTCGAATAAAGACTAGTATCTATCGGGCTGGCCAAGGCGAACCATACGCTACGCCTGTCGGACGTAGTTGAAGGAGGGCGTGAAGGATTGTGACACTCGTGCTCCATCGTGCCCCGGAAAACTCGAGCGGTGCGTTTTCGACGAGTAGAGATAACGTGATTGGGACAAAGCTGTCTCAGTGTGCAGCAATGACGTGCCGCCGTTCTACGCAAAAAAAAGAAAAAAGAAGAGAAAGCAGCGTGATTTCGACAGCGAGCGGAGATATTGATTGTGATAACGTCGACCTACGGTGGCGATTCCGGGAATGATATTCTCGTGGATACAGTGGCAGACGACGGCGTCAAAAAGCTATTTTAGTTTCTGGAACCCGAGCGATAAGGAAAAAAAAAACTAGTTTCACGTCCGACTTGGTACGATCACGCGACACTCCTGGGGACATTTCCACACAAGCGCTGTTGTGTTTGACGGCATCGGCGAGTAATAAAATCGAAAGGATGGTACGAGCGTTTTCATGCAATGTTTCACGTCTCGCTTAAAACGTGTAACGAAAAGACGCTTTGCTGCATGCTGAAAGAAAAAATCTGGCTACTCGATCTTCAAAATTGACGCTTGTGAAATTGACGTCGAACCAAACCCCAGGTTCGGTTCCACGTTAATTTCAAAATATCTGAAGTCCTCCGCTGATATAAACTCGTAATATCTTTTTTTATATATTCTTAGTTTGTTTATTAGATTTTCCTGGAGTATGTTAAGGACTCTCTCGTAAACCGACTGTTTACAAGCTCGCATGCACCCGAAAATTAACATCAGTAAAGATTCTACTCTAAAATTTAAAAAAAGAATGATAAAAACTATTATTTTAATTATTAAATATTTTATGCAGTACAAAGTTGGTCAGTGTCAGTGGTCTGTGTTACGAAAACCTGGGTGAAGTCTAAAATATAAAGGTATATTTTGGGCGAATATGAATTAATATTTCAATCAATCCTTTATTTGCGTAAAAACTCAACTGTGATTCGTTCGATCAAGTTTCTTCACCGTCCGAAAGAGTCGGTTGTATGCATCTTTGATTTCAAAATTAAGCGATCCTAGTGCTGAGCGTGAAATCAACGCGCGCGTGACAGAGACTGTCCACGCTCGACGGCCGCGGAGTCGCTGCTCATTGCATCTTTTATTTCGCGAAGATCTTCTACAGAAAAGTTCCACTGTCAATTGCAAAAACATTACAGCACTTCAAGAAGCCAGTGGACGCGGAGACCATCACAAAATACAGATTTCGTTGCGGAACACACGAAACATGGCGGTGGTGTTGCCCTTTAAAAGTATGCAGAGCCCGAACCAGAAGTGTTCTCGCCTCCCTGTCATGGTGGTCCGAAGTTGCCCAAAAACCATGTATAGAGGCGAGAAGGTGCGAATGATTCTTCCAGCACCCCGGGGGAACTTTCCGAGGGTTGATTATAAACCCTGCCCTACAACAAAGTAAGGATGTTTTATTTTTGTTGTATACAATCCGATGATCCTCGAGTAGCGGTGGTACCATGTATGCTTGGGCATCAAACTATATAATGCAAATAGATGTAGTGAACAAGTGTTCGAGCTATAAACGTGTGCAACCTTTGACCAATTAGAAGTTCTAGGACGAAACAAATTATTGGAGAAACCGGAAAATACCGGTTTGCAGTGAAAGTGTGACCGGCAACCGAACCCGTAAAAATTAAAACCGTAAAAAAACGAAACGAAACCGATATCAATAGCAAACGGTAACCGTAACCGCAACCAAAACGTTATATTTTTCGGTTTGAGTCTCTGAAAAATTCTACCCAGAAGTTCGAGCATCGAGCCGGGAAAGGGGGGGGGTAAGAATGAACAGGCACTTTCGAGAACAATAAACTATGGCGAAATGATAAAAGTTGCGCCCCGAGTAAGAATAAGCGCGAATCTTCCACAATACTATGACCGGCCTCTGCTTGCTCCGCCCTGCGCGCGGCACTACCTCCCCCCCCCCCCGCCCTTTTCAAAGAATTGTCAAGGTATATTGTCCCGATGCAACGCGAAAAGAAAACAATGCCTAATAAAAATAAGAAAATAAGAATACGACGAGACGAAATAAACATGTAGCGTCACAGTCCTAACGCGCGTAGAACGGCTTGAGTCGAACTACGTGGACCACTTCGGGTCGTGGCTAGCGGCGTCTTGAAAATCGGGTTCCGTCGGGGAGCACCTCGTAGTTGAAGTCTTCAAGGTGGCGAATGACCTTGTAGGGTTCAAAGTAGCGTTTAACAGTTTCTCGCTGAGGCCGTGGCGGCGTGTGGGCGTCCACACCCACACCCTGTCTCCGGGCTGGAACTCCACGTCGCGGCGACGAAGGTTGTACCGGCCCGCGTCGACACGCTGCTGGTCCTTTATTTGAAGGCGGGCTAGCCGGCGTACCTCTTCTGCCCGTTGGGTGACCAGCTGGGCGTCGTCGGTGCAGTCTTCCGTTGAGTCGTGGGGCAGCATGGCGCCGAGCATCGTCAGCA
Source organism: Ixodes ricinus (assembly GCA_037355805.1). Taxonomy (NCBI): domain Eukaryota; kingdom Metazoa; phylum Arthropoda; class Arachnida; order Ixodida; family Ixodidae; genus Ixodes; species Ixodes ricinus. Next base: position 36,917 of record JAZHYW010009347.1, on the reverse strand, counting down.
ACCACTTGGTGACGACGATGCTCACAAACGCTTTGTGTGTATACACGTCTGTCCGTGTCGTTTTTGCGCCGTTTTTACCCTTTTAATATAATCACAGTGGTTTCTTGAACCGCCGTGCTTTACGCAAACGTGACGTAGGGAAACACCGCAACCCACGTCATGTTCCACGTCCACATACATCGAGATCATTTTGGCAATGGCCTTGTTTAGTCGCTCCGTCAGCCCGTTGGTGTGCGGGTGGTACGCCGTGGTTCGATGGTGGTCAGTGTGGCTCAGGCGGAGTATCTCTTGTGTCAGCTGCGCCGCGAACGAGGAGCCACGGTCCGTAATCAGTACTTGGGGAGCGCCGTGTCGGAGGACGATAGACTGAACGAAGAACTTAGCTACTTCCACAGCGATTCCCGACGGGAGCGCTTTTGTCTCGGCATACCGGGTGAGATAATGAGTTGCCACGGTTATCCAACGGTTTCCCTGCGTCGATGACGGGAAAGGTCCAAGTACTATACAAACTGCAAACTGCTGAACGGTGCACTCGGGGGCGCGATCGGCTGCAGGAGGCCTGCCGGCTTCGTTGGCGGTTTCTTCAGTCGCTGGCACTCGTGGCACGATCGTGTGTAGAGGTGAACAGTCATCGGGAGCTTGGGCCAATAGCACTTGTCTCGGATCCTTGCGAGAGTCCTGCTGTAAAGCCATGGTGACCCGATGTCGGGTCATCGTGGCAGGTTTAGAAGACCTCTTCACGAAGACTTGTAGGGATTACCAGGAGCCACGTCAAGCTGCTGTCCCCGAAGTTCTATTTGTAGAGAATACCTCTCCGGACGACGAATCTTGGCAGGGTACGTGAGAAGGCTCGGAGAATCCTACCCCTAATCCCTCCAAGTGGTTGATGAGTGCACGCAGTTCAGGATCGTCCCGCTAGAGCGCTGCCATACCGTTGACGCTCACTGCGCCAAGAAAGTGATCATTGTCATCGTCGTCATCTGTGACACAGCCGGTAGCTGCCTCGACGGGGGCTACATTCAGGCAATCGGCGCTGCGGGGTTTTCGGTCTGACTTGTAGACAACGGTCACGTCGTAATCTTGCAGTCGTAGACTCCATGGAGCGAGTCGTCCCGATGGGTCCTTCAGTCTCGCTAATCAGGAATAGCGAGTGGTGGTCGGTGAGCACTCGAAAAGGGCTTCCGTATAAGCATGGGCGGAATTTCGTAATGGTCCGCTGATTAATGCCGCGCGGTTCGTAGTGCTGAACCCATCGTCGATGTCTTCGTAGACCTCGTCCTGAAAAGTCGTCGGAGTTCGAGGGTCGACGCTCAGGTAAACGACGGGGGAGGCAGCGACGGAAGTCTGCGACTATTGGTAGCTCATCGCCGGCTTCGTCAACGGGTGGTGGTTTTCTCCGGCTGTGGACCAAATTCTGGGGCCAAACTTTGAACACGGCGGCTTCCTCGGGTCTCGGTAGTTTCCATTAACGGTCTCCTTGTGCCGGGGACTGCGCTTGCGCTGCGAGGCCTCTGAGGGTTACGTTTCATGGGCTGCGGTACCCCGCACCTCCACCAGAAATGTCACGAATGAAGGCGACGAGAGGATGAAATGTGAACTAAAGATAAAGGTTTAATCGGAGAACTTCTGCCAAACAAAATAATGAACAAGCGTTGAGGCAGCAGAAAAGCGGAAGGCGATTTGGCGGCGTAACAGCAAGGGAGAACTGCCGACCGCCTCGACAAGGTCGCGGGCAGCACCTTATCTAGTGTGCGTCGGCATTGCGAAATTTCTGCCCAGAATATTTGAGCATCCAGCGTTCGGGGTGAGAATGATCAGGCACTTTCGAGAACAAGAACCTAGGGCCGAAATGATAAAAGTTACGTCCTGCGCAAGAATAAACGCGAATCTTCAGAATACCGTGACAGGGCTTGCTCGGTCCTGCGCGCGGCAATATCAGCTTGTTGGTGTTTTAGAGCACGCCACTTTGTTGTATTTCGGCCTTCCGTAAAAGGGCGTAATATTTGAAGGGGTCTCTACCCCATGGCACGTGAAGGGCATAAAAAGGTCCACGTGCTACGGTTCACCACTCAGGATACAGCTACAAAATTCCGAAAGCTTACCTGCATAGACTACATTAAGCTGTCATGTATTATTTAGTTGTGGAAACTTCTTATTTTGAGCAGGCAAGGTGATGGGCTGTCATTAGCCAGCTCGATTAGACCGGCCAAGCTCCAGCCAAGTTATTGCAGCCCACTAAAGCCAAGCCTAACCACACTATAGCCACACTACAGCCACGTCTTGGCACCGTAGCCAAGTCTAGCCCCTACACTAACGTTGGCCCACACCCACACCGCTGCGTACCCAGAGAGAGAGAGTTTTAATCCGCTAGACGGCGTCGTCGGCGCCGTAATTCTTAAGATGTTGGAAAGCGAAGACCACCAGCAAACGTCATCGGACCGGTGACGCCAATCAAGAAAAAGATAGTCTTTCTTTAAGGGGAGCTTTGTTGATTTTTTTATAGTCTTCGATTTGGCTGGAAATTGGTATACGGCATCAATAACCCTTTCCCAACTAATGGTTAAAATATTTGATAAAAATAAAATTTCTCCCCCGAAGGTATTGAATCTTCAACTTACGCCGGCCGCGAGGTTTCCAGGAGGCGACTCTCTACAGGCAACAATGAAAAATCTCTACTTTTCCTTATCCGTGTACGTAACCGGCGACGCGGGCAGCCACGAAGCGGCTTTCTGCGCGCCAGCGATCGAGATTCTTTTTTGACGGCTTCAAGGTTGAAAGTTGCTTTGCAATGAGTAGCAATCTGTGCTCTGTGGTAAATTGAAAGAGACCAGCGCCTGGAAAAGCTTTCTTTACCCTTGTTTTCGTGAAAAAACAAAAAAACAAGAAAACACGCACTCCCGGGCAGCATTGGAGGCCAGTCACGTCGAGGTGTGCTTGCGCGAGTTGTGTGCCACGAGAACTAGTGTCGCATGAAACACTCTCGCTTATGCTCGGAATAGTTTTTTAGAGTTACGGGCTTGAGTCCGCGGCTACATACTTTATAGCCGCGTGCTGTTAGTTGAGTATCCTTCTGCAGCTGGAACGGCAAGCGCTGACTGAGGCCGGCTGTAACAAGTACAATATCCGCCCAAAGAGGAGCGCTAATAATATAGAGAAAAGTAGAGCACATTCTAGCACTATAGCCGACATTTGGCGCAGTCTGAGTTGTTGCCCAAAATTGCTTCAGTATTTTCTTTTTCTGTTTTTCATATACACTAAATCTGTTTCGGGCATCGAATCTAGCTTGGGCTACCCTCGAAGTTCCACTCACGCGGCCGATCTGTTGAAGACGAGAAGTGAAACATCTAAACAAATTTCAAGTTTGAGTTTATACATGAATTTCAACACAGTGCTATTCGCGCCTGTTATTACAGAGATTTAGGGAGCAGGCATTGAGCTCCTTGAGTATACGATTGAGCCATTGCATGGTTTGTCAAATGGTAGGCATGCAGTTTTCTCTCGCAGAAGAGCTGTTGAAAACGTCATAATTTTATTTTATTGCGGAGAAATGTTATATAGGGCTGGAAATATTTTAAAATTATGGAAATATTAATGTCGTTGAGGAGAGCCATGCGAATTTACAGCTGATAGAGGCTGTGCAAAACCAAACTTTATTTAAAAAAAATCTTACATAAAATTGCACTATTTCTTATGTGCACTCGTGGATTAGTGTTTGACAAGCGTATTTCATTCTACAGCAACAATAAAAAAATGGTAATTTGTTTTTGCGTAACTTGGCTCAATATTTCAAGCAAATATTCTTTATTTGAAGACGGATAGTGTATTTGTGTATTTTATACGCCTTTCATTTCACCTTGATGGATGGCTTGGTGGTTGCGGAGTTCTTTTAAGTTTTATTATGCGCGATCTTCATGAACAGACACCCGCCAACTGACCTACACGAATAAAGTTCATTATATTCCATACATTTTATTGTTTACGATAAGCAAAGCTTGTACGTGTTAGGTCACAGCCCAGCACGCGCATGTTTATCGCTTTGGCAAGGCGATCAAAATACGCACCAGAAGCACGAACGCTGAAAATGGCGCCGACCAGAAGCGCTTTTCTGAAATGGTGCATAGGTATTTTGCTAAGCTACTTAAGCACCAAGGAGCACATGCATGCAACAAGGCTAGTTACACATGCTGACGTCTGCAACTGTAACTTTTCTAAAGTAATTCCAAAAGAAATGGCACTTTTCTTCAGGTATAAGACGAGCGTGTGGGGCACCTGGACCCACATTTCGATCATTCTCTGTGGTGCTTGGGTAATTTGTCATAAAATGTATTGCTTGACTCGCCGACATTTCTTCGCCAGCGTAGATGCCAGCTTCTGAAAGATGGAGAACGGTTTTGTTAGCGATTTTACGAAACTAACGAGCCGCGGCTCGAGCGTACCGAGTTGCAAACACGGCTTACTCAATTGCTTCCGGTTTTTTTTTTTTACATTCTTATAGTTCAGCACGTATGCCAAGGTCATACTTTTTGCAAAAATAGATTTTTATCAACTTCAAATAGCTATACCGGCCAGGTTTTTCTCGGCGTTAGACGCGAGAAAGGCGGGCGCGAGCGTACCCGACTGCCGGCCGGGCGCCTTGCTGCCCGCCGGTGACGTCACGTTTGGGTGGCGGGGAAAACTGGGGAAAAACAGGGAAAACGATGTTTCGGTTTCGGCAGCAAATAAAAAATATCACTTCTTTAATTAACTGGAGTGAATCTGGGGGAACGACATATCATTTTGGAACCAAGAAGTCATCCGCGTTCAGATAATGCCTTTGGATTAGGTTGGTCGAAAAATCGGCGGAGTTCCCTATGGCGAAAGCCTTTTATGTCTCATCGCTCAGTCGACTTTCAAAGTCCTTGAGCAAAAACACGTCGGCGACACGAAAGGTACCAAGAGGTTTACGTGACCACTCAGGCGAATTGGAGGCAATGAAATCAAGAAGGAGGACAAAGCGAATTAAGAGGAATCAAAGTGATTTAAGAGGAATTAAAGTGAATTAAGAGTAATTAAAGAGAAGTAAGAATGATCAATGGAATGTAAGAAGGACTATAAAGCGAATACTGTCAAAAAGATAACGTGAAACAAAGTAAATCATGTGTCTGTCTTTAATGCATCAGCGCTTGGGCTTTCTCTAGGCTTTCGCCTAAGAGACCCCGTGTTTTTCGGGCCGTGCCGAAGAGGCGTCACACGGATTGTAACTTTTGCTCGTGGAGGATGGGCTTAGCACAGCGGGATTGCTTACCCCGCTTCATTATTTCCGAGTTTTAAGAAAGGTGGAAAACTTGGCTCATTGCTGAAATCAAAGCTCCGGTAGGGGAGCAAGTTGCCGCCCGATTCAACCGTATGCGGTCAGGTACTCTGTTACACTTACGTGGCGGCGCCCCAATCTGATGGAACCAATCACGCACAGCGAATGCGCCATGATCATGCGTTTATTTTTTTTTCCAATGCGTGATTGGTTTATCCGGAGATGGCAAGCAGACGAAAAACACGAGCGCCGTGCAGATGCGCTTCTGGCTCTGCTCGATTTTCTCCATGGGACCACAGCGTCGATTGAGGTCGGACTCGAGGCACACGAAGTATCAACCTCTGCCCTTTACAGCGCAGGGTGCCAGAATGCGTTTCATTACGTTACGTCGTGGTATGACCTCGGTTGTAGCTTGACCTAAGTCCCAACAGTACAACGCCTTTTCTGGACTGGAGTTGTCACCAGGCAAAAGCAAATTTCGGATTAATAAAAAAGTTTCGTTACGGCGAATTCCACTGGTCGATTTGGAGCGTGCCCGGATTAACAGACCAGATTCGAGATGGAGCACGCGATCCGAACGGAGTCGCTCCGCCTCCGGATCCCCAGTGGAACATGACCACTACTCCGGGATCGGCGGATGCCTTCCCGTCATTCACCTTTCCGGAATCCCTTCCCGCGGTCCCGCTGTCCCGGATCTCGAAACCCATGTTTTCTCAATCGCGGCGCTAAAACGTGCTTTGAACGCACGGTAGCCCACTTGCCTCTTCGTCGGAATACTCGTGAACGGTGTCCAAGTACGCTTCGATTTTCGGCCACTTCTGCTGAGGTCCGAAAAGGCAGTCGAATTCATGCGGGACATACGAGCAGTGATTTCCTTACTTACCCCATAGGGGGGGGGGGGGGTTGTGTACACCCCCCTCCTCTCTGAGGGCACCACCCAAAAAATCTTCCGGTAAATAAAAAAAAAACGTAATATTTCGTTTGCACGAAATTAATATGTTTTCCTGAGCGCGCTGCTCAAAAGTGGTTCATATAAGGAGCTAACGTCACAGTAGCATCAGAGCACCAGCCGTTTCGTCGCCTCTCCTCCGCACTATACTTAGCTCCTTGACTCCTCTTCCCATTGACGTGAAGGAGAACGAAGGAGAGGGTTGCCCGTTCAATTGAAATTATTTGTGGTATCTCAGCATTGACATCGTGATTGATATTTTATGACGTCGCTTTTTCCTTTACCTTCTGCTTCCTTAAATAAATTACGCATTCTTTATGAATGTTTTAACTAACATGTTTTTGAGCACCACGAAATCCTCTCAGTTCACACGTTGCAAAATATAGCGAGAAAAAAAGACTGTAGTAAATTGAGAAAAGAAATTGCCTCATTGACGCCGCTGCTGAAGCAGCTTCTCGCGAAACTTGACGACGAACTGTCATCAAGCAGCAGGAAAGCGGGCGGCACTTGGTGAGCGGCCATTACGAAGTCTTCTGAGGCGAGATGCCGGCGAGAAAGGAAGAGACGTGTGTGCGCGCCGAGGGCTGGCCGGGCTGGCTTCCGGTCGAATCCGCAAAAATGGTTGGAGCGACTTTCCTCGGATCCGGATGGGGATGTGGAGAGGGAACTGATCCAAAATGACAAGTGCAACACGTCCGTCTCGATCTCGATAGCGCGGTCAAACAAGCGCGCTCCAGAAAAGTCGACCCTGGCGCGCTGCAAAGCGACCAGTGGAATTCACCATTACAGAGTCTCCGCTTGGGGCCGCAGCATGGTGCCCATAGAGTCCACACATAAAAAGATTCGTATAGAGGACACCTGGAAATATGCCCGCTTTATTAGGCAGTTTTAGAGGAACGTTCGCAAAAGCTTCGTGTATACGCGCACAGAAATAGCGCCGCCGCTATTGCGTATGCGCCGAGCATAAACCTTGTTTCTGAGTTTTGCGTACGCACTCTTTGCAGAAAACGCGTGCGTACGCCAAACTCACTCCAAAGTCTTTGCGTTACTCTCGAGTGATTCGCTAGCAGTTGGCTAAAGCCGAAACAAGCCGAGTTATACAATGTCTCCCAGCACCGCGGCCGCCGTGAGCGCAACGTCGGCGGCGACCTCGCGACTGCGATTTCTAATACAGGACGACATAGCGCTGCTAGTGGATGTGAACGTCGCAAACGGAGTGTAGAAGACCCAACAAGGTGGGTGACGATCGCCGGCAACTTGCTGCTTGCGACGCGCAAACGCTCCTCGGCGAAGGTCACTACCGGAAGACCTCTCTTGCCGAGGCGACGCAAGAGGGGACACGACCGGTCGACCGCTCGCGTCGTATTCTCATATTTAAACGAATCTAATATGTTATTCTGTACCAAAAATCTTTCTTTTTTTTTCTTTTTTTGAGTTACAATATTTTGTGCCCGTAATAAAAGCCGTTACTGCATCTTGGTGGCGTTGCAACGCTCGGGTTATGGATTTCGCCAGAGAAACGCTATTATAAAAGTCTCGCGTAGCGTGCGCTGACGCTAACGCTATGCATTTGGGTCTAGAGTGCACTAATCTAGCATTCTGAAGCAAATAAGCGTAGAAAGAATGAATGATCCCGAACATAATCTGTCATTCACAAAATCCGGCACGTCTATAGCCCCTAAAAGGATGGGAAGGACAGGGCGTGTCTTTGGAATTGCTACAGCAATGCCTTGAGGAATGCCTTCCACCGTCCTGCGTGCTCGAGGTGCACAAAACGCTCGTTGTCGGAAGTCGTTTCCGAGACGCTTTTTACAAACACGTGTGGGCACTGGGCGTGCGGACAAACCAGGTTCGCCTGAGCATAGCCTGACAGATCGGCACGATGCGGCCGCCGAAATGGAAAAAGGTGGAGCGGCAGACAATGGATGAGAGGAGAGCCTAAGGCCCTTAGAAGAGCCACGTGACTGGCGCCCCGCTGCGGTGAGACGCCGAAACACACTTCTCCCAAGCTAACAAGTGTGTTTCGGATCCTCGCCGCTGCAAAAGCTGTGGCGCTGACATCCAGGTTCTCTAGAGTAACTGTATAGGCTCTGCTTGCAGAGCCTCCGCAAGCGGAGCATATACAGTTACTCAAAGGTTCCCTCGAGAAATGGCTCTTTGACCCTCTCTGCTACCAGATCCTGGCACTCCCAATGTGCGATCGGGCACGCTATGGCTCCGTCGTCGAACTGCCAGGTCTTGTGAGTATAGAGGAGGCTATGGCCTGAGGCGTCTGCTCATGCGTCGCGCCGACAGTGGCGCCACCGTAGCGGCCAGATGCCAGAGCCGCATGTCAGCGTCCACACCCGGTGCATAGTCCGCGGAAACAAATTTCGCTTAATAAGGATGCGTTTCCCCAGATGGTCCTAAAACGTTCACGCCATTTCTCCTCTCTCTACTATCTGAACCAACCGGGGCCCAGGTTAACCTTTTCTGCTCTTCCTTCCTTACTTATACCTCCGCACCTGGTGCATTATCCGCAGGAAAGAAATAGCGTACGAAGCCCACATCGACAAATTCTTACTTTATTAGCTCAGAAAGATTCTCGTATAATGCAGAAATCTCCATTCAAATAATCTTTCTTTCGCGAAATCCGTCACGTTCAGTCACGATGAACAATCTCAAAGAAAAAAAGAAGTCCTCGTGTAGTCCTCAACCGTAGATAATCCGCACTGCGTGAAATTTAGGCTTTTAAAAGGCGACGACTCAGATCCAGTCAAACGCTTCGTCGTGTCCGAGAAATGGCGATCGCCACTGTTTTCACGATGCACTTTTGAAAAGGGTTCTGGCGAGAGGCCAGTGGCCCTCGCGGAATGCCGACTCACTCGCTCCGACGCGCGCTTCTTGCCGCTGTCACTCTCGGCGCGCGAACGTCGCGAACGTCGCGCCTGCTACACTCGGATACGCGCAAGAAGGTCTTCCAACCATAATCTCGATAGGGAGTTATAGCATGCCGTTCTTGGCATGCCGCTAAGGATACCCGATACTCCCACTGCGCTTTGGCGCATACATCCTATTGTCCTCGGGTACCGTTATCGGAGCGCGAAAAAAACAATAGAGTTTTAGAAGACCGTTCCGATGACTCCGACAACGATTCTCCCGGACTCTGACGCCGCCTTTGCGCACGCACCGTATCGTTATCGGGGATATCGGAGGTGTTGGAACGGTCTGCTAAAATTCTCTAGTACTGACAGACAGAGTGCAGCCAGAATTTTAAAAAACGGCATTTTTTTTATTATTTTGCAACGCGGAAATAAATAACGCATTGTACAATGCCCCACCATAATGTAGCGACAGGACACCAAACTTTGATGACCTTCCGTCATTTGATTTACAAGTTATTACCGATTTTAGAAAATCTTCAAACGGAAAATTGCGGAAAGGCCGGGAATACGGGGAGATGAACGGCGTCTGACCCTCGAATGGGCCCCATTTTATTCTCGTAAATAAATAAAAAAAAATCGGTTATCTTTTGAATTCGGCATCTTATACCCACCACTGGCGCTCCATTCTCGTGAAAATTCCGACCACGCGTACGTTATGTTTGCGATGAAAAGAGGCATCAGGGAGTTTTAGAATAGCGCACGCTAAAGCTTTGCGTACTCAAAGAATAGCACCGTCGCCGCAGCGCATGCGCCGAACGCTAATCACATTTCGCGCTTTGCGAGCGCTATTTTAGCGTACGCTTTTTTTCCGAAATTGCGTGCGTACGCAAAGAGTCTTTGCGCTCTTCCAAGCAGAATTCGCGAAGAGAATTTGGCTAAAGCCCAGACGAGCACAGTAAAAAAATGTAGGCCCCCAGGACCATGGCTGCGGCCACTGCACTCGGTTTGGAAAGCCCCCGATAAGGTTGGTAACGATCACCGGTAACTTGATGCTCGTGTGTGATTTCTCGGCGAAGGTCGGTACACGAGACATCTCTTGCCGAGGCGACGCAAGCGGACACGACCAACGACCGCTCGCGTCGCGTTCTCATGTTTAATCAAATCTAAAATGTTACTCTGGATAAAAAAAATTGTATTTTTTTCTCAAGTTACAGCATTTCGTGTGTAAAATAAAAATTGCGGCTGTATCTTGGTGGCGTTGCAAGCGCGAGATGCTTGGGCTTTTGCGTCGCGACAGAGAAACGCTATTCTAAAACTCTCTTGCGTAGCGTGCGCTAACGCAAGCGCTAAATTTAGCGCTAGCGTGCGCTAAAATTGCGTACGTTATTCTCAAACTCCTTATTGTTTTGCTCCGAGACGCTAGTCGGTTTATGTGCAAGGTGGGCGCTTCTTTCACAGCGCACCTTCATTCCTCAACTTTTACGGATTGGGGTCAGTGATCCGTCCGTGAGGGCGCACCCTTGACGAAGTTAATGGGGAAATTTGGCGGGGAAGGGGTTGGCGCTAATGATATATAACTTATGAAAACCAAAAAACACCGGTGGTTGAATGTTTTGCCCCGAATAAAACCGAAAAACACTGGTTGTTGAATGATTCCGTCCTAGCGACGACTATTTTCCTCGAAACTTTTCCCCATAGAGGTTCGTCGGACTTGTTATCTCGTGAACCCTGCATGTTTTCAGTGTCTATTCAGAGGTCACTGTGGTTCTTGGAAGACGCTGCCACCATCAGCGTGACCCAGGGCCACTAACCTCTGAGGATGCGTCTTTTCGCCTGAGGAACGGTGATGTGTTCATTGTTTTCAGTTTAGTTTTCATGGGCTTCCGAGGCTACGGGATCGGTTTAATGTCAGCCTGTCTTGGGTGCCAGGGTTGCCACGTTGAGCTATAAATACCCGAATTTTTTGTAGTTGGCGGAAAAACCTGGTGGTTGGCTATTTGACTATTTTTGGACTATTTCACACAAGATTCATCCAATTTCAAAGCACCTGCTTTTTTAGCCTTAAAGGGATACTACAACGAAATTTCGGCGCTTTTTTGTTTGGTATAGACCGTTCCATTAGGGTCATAGCAGAGAGGGTAATAGAGAGAAAAAATGCCCTCCCCCTCTCACCCGCCGTCGTCTGCTCCGCCGACTGGGCAGTACCTAGCATCCGGCTGGCGTACAAACTCTGTTTAAAATCGCGTCATTTTGGAAATTTCAAGCGCAGATGCGCAGATTTTGGTATGCCAGTTATCGTGTAATACTATGCTAGATAAAAAGACTAACAGGGTCCAATTGCGCTGTTACCTGCGTGCAAATAAAAAAAAAATAGGGAAAACTGTGTCAGATTGGCCGGTCTCTCCGGCGAAAAGTAAATCCGGTTGCTGTACCTTTTTTACTATACAAAGTTCGTACTGGTGTAGGCCTTTAGCGACCATGAGTGGAAGTCTGAAATAATAAATAAAAACGTGCTCTCCTGCCGCAATACACGCAGTAGTTGAGGGTAGTACTGCCGGCTGACTCAACTGCTATTTAAGTAACGGAAAAAAGATATGCTAGTTGATCATTTACCGAAATAGAACAACAGAGAGCTATAGGCTGATTTTGGAGTAGCCACAACTATTCTAAGAACGCGAACCACTTCACAACGGCAGCCACGAGCGAGAGTTCGATGTTCCGTACAGCCCGCCGCTACAGCCCAAAGATGGAGAATGGCAACCTCCCGGTTTGTCGTCTGCTAGCGGAGTCGGGCGCGTGCCCTCTCTCTCGTTTTACCCCGCCGAACCCGCTGAATTTCCCGGATGTATGGAGAGGGCGCTGCTGTCGAACAAAATGGTGCCGCCCAGAGAGCGCTAAATGGAATGGTCTATATTCGTGTTCAAAGGAGCATATCACATCAGACAGACCGATCTTTTGTTGAAAAAGACACGAAAAAAAATTTTAAAACGAATTAAACGATTAGCAAAGAGCACCTGGTGGATATGGCTAACGCCTCGTTTGTAATGCCCGTCTAGGAACCTTGACAGCTAGTGACGGTGAGGGTTTCGCCTCCGGCCACCACGAGAGAAGAGGGGAAGGAGGAACTCCCTCTCCCCGAGATTCCCTTTTCTGTGTCCCAGAAGTCGCTATTGTTACGGGTTTTAGTTGAGCTAGTTGAGCTAGCTTTTATAATCTACAAGATTGTAGAAGATTAACCCGTCACTCGAAATTCGTACAAAAGCAGCCGCTTCGGTGGCTGGAACGACTACGACATCCTGTCGACGTCAGCCTCTCCGCAGCTTTGCTCGTCCCGAGACGAACTACGTCACGATTGCGGGGGATGTCACGTGGTCTCCGCTGGCTGCTCTCCGAGCGCTTGCCAGATTTGCCATTTATAACGAAAGATACAGACACCAGGCTCAAAATACGAACGTCCCATTGTCATTTACGAATATTGGAGATCATAATCAACCTATTCTTGAACACGACGGGTATATTTCAAATTTCGTTGAAGTATCCCTTTAAATATGCTATTTTGGAGCCAGGTAGGAAACAAAAAAAATAATTCAATAGAGTAGAAAAGAAAACTATCCAAATCCCAAGCCTCAATAAGTGGGTTTTCAAATGATGTTCGTCGCGGAGACGCGATCGTTTTTTATCTAAAGTACTGTCGTTTGAAGCTTTTTGACGCTTTTAAATACCGCAGTGATGTACAGCACCCGTGCTCCGCCATTGGTTCTGGAAACTAGCTATGTTTGGTCTTCTTGCATTCTTTTGTAAACAAATGTGTTCTGCCATTAGTGTTCCAAATAATTGTTTCAAATACCTTGTATAAAGTTTTAAGTTTTGAGCCATTTGAGTTAATTCTATAGCCCGAGATTTGGCTATTTTTGGGCTATATCTCACAAATCTGCGACTACCTGGCAACCCTGGAAGCTGCTCTGCACTGCGTGCTCGGAAAGTTGTGTACACCAACATCTGCCAAAAATTTCACTCTATAACGCTTCTCACAGACAATCGAAGCGACGGCGAAACTAGTCAAGAAAGCTGATAGGCTAGCGGAGATTTACGAGGAGGACCTTGAGCTGACCTTTTCACCTGAAGTCCTTCAGTTCTCACATTATCTACAGAGTTGCACTTGTGAAGACGAAAGTGCTCGACGACTTTTGAAAATGTTGCAGGAGAGAGACATTGAAAGCGTTTTCCCCAACCTTTCCATTGCTCTTAGAATAGACCTGTGTATCCCCGTATCAAACTGCGAGAGCGAACGATCCTTTCCAAAGCTGTCCTTGATTAAAAATTGCCTTCGCTCCACTCTCGGTGAGGTCAAGTTGAATTTTCTCGCCGTCCGGTCTCTCGAAAGGGTTCTTCATCGTGAGATATCTCTCGATGAAGCAATATCTGAATTTTAAAGGCTGAAGAGTCGGAAGGTGCCGGTTTGATGTAATGTCTGTTTGTATTCCTGTGTTTTGTGATTTGTTTCCATTTTGTTCGATGCATTTAAAACGTCTGTGAAAAAAACACTTTCTCTTTATTCCCGCTTTTTCTCAACCGTAAAAATGCCCCTGCGTCTCCATTCCCGCAGGACACTGGGAAAGCCAATGATTGCGATCTAGGAGGTGAACTCGGTTAAGGATGCACCAAAAATATAAAAATGCAAAAATAAAATCAGCGGCGTGGCACTCATAAGTGTGTGAAACATCATGCTTCATGTCATATCAAAGACTTTATTTTTATGTCTTTTCCATGTTTTTGATATCGCCACTCGCCGAGCTCTTTTCGCGGAGTGCGGGGATTGGCTAAGCACTGCAGGAAAGCGAACGCATTTTTAAGGGACGTACAAGAGACGACAAAAAGTGATTTTTTTCCCCTGTGTGTTTTAATTCCTTTGGAATTAATGAAAACAAAAAAAATATGTACACATCACGGTTGCGCAGTATCGCAATACAAATGTATCGCGGTAGAATTTAACAAATCCATTATGTGTTTATATTTCTGTATCGCAGTACAACGTTTCAACTGCATTTTGTATTCCTGTATCGAAATCCATTTTCGGGTGTATTCCTGTTATCCCGGTACTATTAGGGCCGATGTATTTCGTTGCAATTTTAATAGAATTGTTGACCTCCACACAGAGGGTCAAGACCAAGTTTCTTCCGGGACATTTTGTGTCTCGGTCCGTTCATGACTCCCTTTATTGTACAAAAGTTAACAAATGTTTTCCCGCACATTAGGTGGTCAAACATTCATGTAGAGTGCAAAAGTCCAAGGCTCTGTCGGCGTACCCAACTAACATATAAAAGGGTACGGGTTCCTTGAACTTCATTCCACGGTGACGTTGTAAGGTCACCGCTGAAAGAGGTGACCGAATTCGACATGATCATAGTGACTTCTTGGGGCTATTTGGGAACACACAAAACGAATTTAAAAATTCCTAAAAATCTGCCTAAAAAAGAAGACATTGAAAAAAAAAACGCGCCCCATTCATGGTGAAAAACTCGCTTGCTTTACTTACTACTTTCCAAAATACAAGATGTTAACTATGATGTAATTTTGACTCGAGCCAGAAAACTTCAACGTCAAATATCGGGCTCTAACTTGGAGTGAGTACTCGCTTTCTGGTTTAAAATAAAATCTCGTATTCTAGATCATGCTTATTTATGTGTGTATTTATACCTATATGTTTCAGTGTCTGTATTTGCGCTCCACCAAAATGTATTCCTGTATTTGTATTTACGAATACTTTTCTATTCTTCAAATGTATTTCTGACACGTATCGTGATACGTTTTTATAAATGTATTTCAGTGCGAGTATTTGAACACTTTCTGCCGTGTATCCTAGTATTTGTATATCCAAATACTTTTGAGAGTATTTCTGCCCAGCCCTGGTACACATTAGATTGCAATCTGTATAATACCGATTTTATATATTGTGTAGTCAAAAATTTCGTCGTAAATATTGTTAAAAGACATCGTGGCTACCTTAGTACATTTCGATACTTCGTTTCAGCTTGGGTCCAGACGCAGCCGATGCTACAAGCGCGAGCTCCGGGCTTCCAGCGTCCCTGCCAAGCACGCGCGCTCGTGCAATGCAGGCACTGTTCAGGGCCACACGCTCGTGCTCGTAGCATCGGCTGCGTCTGGACCCAAGCTGAAACGAAGCATAGGCAGTTCGAAGCCTAGACGTGTGGTAATAAAGTATGTTTTTTTCTTTTACTGAAACTTTTAATTTTTGGCCAACATTATCATCATAATCATTGTCGTCGTCATGATTAGCAGCATCATTAAAATCATGACCTCAAATTTAGGGACCCCGGCCAGCATTAGCCCAGGGCCCCGAAATCTCTTAAAAGGCCCCTAAAAAGAGAAAAAAAAAGAAAAAATGAAATAGTCTGGGTGTCAAAAAATAAATTTTACGCGAAAAAAAAAATTTAGAGCAATATTTACTGCGAGAGATTTATTTGAAATTCAGTGCGCAAAGTGCATGACGACACGAGTCATTCCGGAATGACCATCTCGGTCTTTCGCTCTTTCCACCTCAACGGGAAGGCGAAGCCGGTCCAACTCTGCTCCACGCGCCCGAAATGTCGAGAGAGAAAACAAGTGGAAAGGAGGGGACTACCGACTTAATCGCGTCTCACGCCGTCAATACTGCCACCCCCCCCCCCCAAAAAAAAAGAACAAAAAAAATTCCGTGTTTTAGCATTTTATTTGTATGGGTAGGCAGCACCTCCAGTACTATAAATTTAAGGAAAGTCGCAGATTTGAATATGCAATCTGGTTAGGTCTATACCCTCACTAGCGAATCGGTCAACAAGATGGCTGCCGACCCGCAAGTTTGCACGCCCTTGTTTGCCTTCCGTGCCATGCCCGGAGGCTGTTGTGTCGGCACACCGTCACGCACGCCTGAGCGTCTCGGTGCCGGCCAGGTGTGGGTGCTTCCCCGGGGAGGAAAACCCCCGTCCGAAGAACGAGCCGAGTCGTTGCTGACGACGAACCGGGCGACGAGAGGTTGCAGGTGCGCACTTCTCGTAATCGAGGCAGCGTTGCCAGATGGCGCTGCTTCATCTCTGCAGACGAGGCCTCGCACGACGTTCCATTTTGCCGGTCTTCCTGAAAATCCCGCGAGCACGGTCGTTTGATCACCGCCGTTTCGCTACGGCCTGCGGCTTCACCAGGAGCAGAATTGTGCGAAATACCCATTAAAAATGTTATTTTAATGTTATGTTACTGAGTACCAGGTTGAAAAGTAACTAAGAAGAGAGTACTCAATACCGAAATCTGAAAAGTATCCGAGTAGAGTCATAAGCAAGTAACACATTACTTTCAAGATACTTTAAAGTTTAAATTTATTCTGCGCTTTTCTGTTAAACTCGACCTACGAAAAGAAACAAATACGCAAAAAAACGCCCTTACTAAAACGCTTACTTGGCTCGCGGGAACAGTTGTTCTTATACTTCGATTTACCCTCAAAGAGCCGTGCAACGATATTTGTTTGGAATGTCTTTCCCTTCACACGAGCTTACTGGCATTAGTAATACCTAAGTATGCTCGCGCGCAACGCCACTGACCAAGAAACTCCACTGTTGCGGTGTAATTCAAAAAGAAAAAGCGAACATTCTTTTTTTAAATGTTTTTATGTCCCCTTCGCAAAATTTGATGACGTACCTGGGGTGTCGCAGTATCCCCCAGTGACGATATTTGAATGGGGCTCATAGCTTGGACCCGAGCATTGCGTGAACACTCGATGTGGGCTCGTGATAATTACTAGCTCGAGAAGCATTCGGGTAAAGTCGCCCGTGTCCAATCGCTTCAACGACAACAATAGGCCGAGCAATAACAATGTCTGGAACTCAGCGCGTCTCCTGTGCCTTGCCCACCCCAGCGCGTGGCTATGATCAACATTGGCAGCATATAATAGGCTCCAGATACGGTGGAAAAAACGTGCTTCTTCCACCAAGGCTCCAGATCACGTGGCAGCTTGTTTTGGTTCTAAATTGAGGGTATGAAAAGCTGCTCGCTTTTCTTAATTTTTTCTGCGACTTCTATCGCATGTGGTGAAAAACGAACGCCTGTTTCAGAGGTCCCTGGCCTCACAGACTGAGAAATAGGGGTTGTAGTACTTACATCCCTTTGCCCCATATAATAAGCAGCAAAACTGCATTTCGATTCACAGCGCACTGCCACGTGATAGGCAGACCTTCGGTTTCACGGCAGCGCATGCCGTCGAACCGAAGGGACCAGATTTCACGGGTTTTCTTTTCTTTTAGCCTTTGATACGTATTTTAGCTGTTATAAGTTATAATAAGTTACGGGCTTAAGCTGAGCTAGCTGGCCCATCGTAAGTTATAATAAGTTACATCGTACTGTTATCAAACCCCTCCTAAAAGGTCGGGCCGCCAGTTCGACGGCAGTGGGCTGTACCTCGAACTTAAGTTTTGGGGTGAATTATATATGGGACAAATAGGTGTAAGACTATACCCTTCTTTTTTAGTGTGCAGGGAATCATTCTAAGCATATCATGCGCAGAGTACAAAAATCGTTGCATCGCCCCTTTAAGTCTAAACGCAGCAGACGCTACGAGCTGTTGGGGCCATTCAGTTGCAAAGGACACCATCATGGCGTCCGCCATGTTTCTGTACGTGTTCTATAATTGCTGAACTAATCATGAACGAAAAAGGAACAGTGCGTTGCGCTTTTGACGATGCTTGATTAGTTCCATTACCGTCTATAGCGTCGGCTGCGTTTAAGCTGAAACGAAGTATAGCAATTTGCGTCCGACAACTTGCCATTGTTTTTTGTAAACACATTTCGGCCGACGCTAAACAGGTGAGTCACGGATGAGCTCGTACGCACAGCAAAGTTGTGCGTAAATAAAAGTTTACGAAAATTGATACTTCGTTCTGGCGGTTGCCGCCTTGTTTCTGCCGCCAGACTGAAGGCAGGAAGGCAACTTAGCGCAACGGCCCCTTGACGGTTGCTCGTAGGCATCGTCTTTCGAAAGAGAAAATAATCATGTTCCGATATAGATTACTGCTCGTGAATAATCCACGTCACTAATTAGTGTGGCTGACGGTTGTTACCCCTCCACTTTCTAGGTCGGTCATGGAGTTCAACTTCTGATAAGTACTGCCTGTATCTGTAGATTTAAATATCTGTATATTTAAACTTGATACCCGTAAAAATGCAGCTTGTGTTTGCAGCAACAGGCAGCTTTCGTAGTTTCTTTTCATTGTATCCTACATTGGGGTGGCATGTAGATGACAGATTTGACATACAATTAAAACTAAGATGTCCAGCTATCCTAATCGAGCGTATTTACAAATCTGCTTGCTATATGCAAACATTCTTTCTTTGATCTCGAATTTAACCTCTCAGAAAAATACCAAAATCAAGCACAAATAACGAAAGCAGATCGTCAGGACAGTTCAGCTTCCATAATACACGGTGGGTTAGTTTCACAAAGTGCGCTACCAGCGGGCATTCGCGTACTGCAGAAAAGCAATGACCGCGCGCTTCGTGGGTATTGCTTTCGCGCAGTACACAGGCGATCGGCTAGGAGCGCACTCAATGGGGCTAACCCGCCGCGATGAACAAATAGTATGTTTGAATTAAGCAGCTTACAAATGCAATGAAAACATAGAGGGACAGGCAAAATACCTTAATTATCAGAGAGTATTAGAATAGTTTAAAGACCCTTGCGTCAGCACTGCGTACAACGCACGCTAGCTGTCGACGTAACCTTACGAGCGCGTTGAACGAGCACTTTTACGTAAAGACGTGCAGCGCCATCTAGATGTGCTCCTGCGAACTGCCTCAAACAATCCAAGGCGGGTACTCGGTCAAGCCAATTTAATACCGCGAACCTCCTCGGCTTTGCTACGAAGTGCGTGAATCTCTTTCCAGTTGTCTGTTGTAAACGTATTTTGCCTTTTATTTTTTAGTGTTGTGCGATTAGCAGTTTGATCTATGGTTCGCCCCAGTGTGTTGTGGGATCCCTACTATCTCATGTTGGCCTCGTCATTTGCTTGGAAGTACGTAAGCAATAGGTCGCACCGCTCGCGTACCGACCGCACGGTAAACACCTTTTGGGTCCGACGGCGTCGCCAACGTTCTTGGCTACCGACACCCATCTTTGTGGGCGCTCAGAGGGTTCGTCGCGTTCATTTCTTTGAGGAGTGTTGTGGGCCGCCTGTCAATACCGCCCGATCAGGCCGAGTTCCACTCGCTCCGAGGAAGTCACACGGGGAAGCGCTACCATTTT
Organism: Ixodes ricinus; assembly: GCA_037355805.1. NCBI lineage: Eukaryota > Metazoa > Arthropoda > Arachnida > Ixodida > Ixodidae > Ixodes > Ixodes ricinus. The sequence goes on along the minus strand of JAZHYW010009347.1, from coordinate 17,529 downwards.
TGAAAAGGTTTTATTTGTACCTAAGTTCAGAGTCCGATGAAGAGGGGGTCAAGGCTGTCTAGTGGTCCGGGTCTTCAGTTGGAGGCCTTGCTCGGCACCGGCTCTTTCGTCTGTCTCCAGCTCCGAACTCCTCCTCGCCCACCACGAGCCCCGCCTTTTTCCCTTCTTCTTCTCTTCTTCCACAAGGTTGAGCTCATCCTCAATGGCCAAGCGAACCCGTACAACGAGCGTAGCACTTCCACTGGTTTGCCTTACCGCCACCATTTTCCAAACTGGAGTAGTCTCGCGCTTTCCCGTGCGCGACGAGAGCAACGAGAATGGCACGCAGGGGACCTCTACGTACGCTCGCCAAAAGCGATAGCGAGCGTACGTACGCATAGCTCACTGCAGTACGTACGTAAGGCTCATTCGCAGTGTGGAGGACGCAGCGTTAACGCTAACGTAGGGGCTTGCGTTTGCTCTTATACGCAATACTAAAACTCTCTTTTTTGAATCAACCAGAAGTACAAAATGTACGAGTTTAAATGTTGTGAGTCCACTGGGACCTACTCCATTCTACTCCTTGCCGTAGTCGACAGCGACTACAAATTCGTTGTTGTGGATGTTGGCGCCTGCGGGAAGCAGAGCGATGAAGGGGTTTTCCAGTAGTCTACCTTCGGCCAGCTCCTTGACCAAGGCCATCTGGAGCTGCCGAAGGACTTGCCACTGCCCGACACGAGGCTCCCTGCTCCATGTGTGTTCGTGGGGGATGAGGCTTTCCAGCTGAGGCCGGATTTCCTGAGGCCCTATCCCGGACGTGGCTTTGACGGCGACACGCGGATCTTCAACTACCGCCTCAGCCAAGCAAGGTGAAATGAACTAGGTCTAGACTGTTGTAAGGGCAGAGTTCACTGAATATCTGCATGTTCAATGCACTGTAAATCGCTTCATTTTCATTCATTTCGCAACCTGAAAACTGTGGTATACAATTAGTCCCGCAAATATATTACGCCACATTATGAACACATGCCATATCACTCCAAATCGCAAAATATTGTGTCCGCAAAATAACTCCAAAACTTGAATTCTCAAAAAAAAAAAAAAAGAGATATGCAATAAGATACGAAAATAATCCCTGGAGAAGGGGAACCATGAGGGACAAAGGACAGACACAAATCTCCAAACACAGCTAGGTGACTGGTGAGCGACCGAAAAATCCGCCTGGTCCGGGTATTGCATTTAATTGCATTATAATTAAAAAGCAATATGAGAGTTTACAGTATACCTGCAGACATGAAAATTAGTAAAACTGTCACAGGACAGACTTGTGGCTCGCACATGCCTTTTGTGTCTGAACGCAGAAATGTGCAGTTTGATGTCGGCCTTAGCCATTATCTAAAATGCCTGTGTCACAACTACACGTCACCTCACATCTTTTTTTCGGTGGTATGAAGCAACAAATCTCACTGTGGAAGTTTTTTCTGTGCTACTGCCCTATAAAACCTGACAAAATATGGGAATGCCGTGAATGCTGCGTGTAAACCGGAAGCATATACTATTGCAGACAAACATCCCCTGGACGCACGAGCATTCACCGAAGTACATAGGTGCACTATCCGCTAATGGCTCACCTAGTTTTGAGACCACATAATATTTCACATGAGTCTTTTTGTGCTTCTCATGCATGTGTCTTTCGTCTCTTCTTCGATGCGGTGCTTTCCCCAGAATCCGACACGAGGGCCCAGCTTCGGCGGCCATCGTGATGAGCGTCTGCTACGTATTACTCCGAATAGGGATGGCGCTTGTGGCTTTGTGGCACATATCACCGAGCGGGCGCACCAGGTTTTAGAAAAAAAATCTAAGCTTCAACTTGACTGTTACTTTTTGTTTTTTAACTATGTGCAAGTTACACGGTTATCTAAGGTGCTGTGAACTCTGTAAATGCAATATCTCACCCAGCAAACAATCTGCCCACGGTGGCTGTTGGTAAAAGCCCATACCCCGTTCTGCAAAGGTGGGTGCAGGGGACGTGCACAGCATTAAAAGACTGCGAAGAAAAGCAAATACAAGGCATGTATTCATCATAGTAAAAAGAAAAGAATGAAGCAAGCTAACGAGAATAATGAAACACAAGTCACGACGAATGACCAGTTACATGTCCTTCAACAGCAATCACCTGTTGCAGTCATTGTGTCCTGATATTGCATCTTAAAAGTAACAAGTAATGGAAAGTCGACTGAGCAAGAAGCTCGGTTCATACTTAAACCTGGCACACCTGCTCGGCGATATGCACCGCAACGCCATAAGCGCTATCTCCAGTCGGGGTAATCCGTAGCAGACGCTCATCATGGCGGCCGCCGAAGCAGACCCTCGTGCCAGATTCTGGGGAAAGCACCGTGTTGCTGAAGAACCGAAAAACACGCATGCGATGAGAAGTACAGCAGGACACGCATGCACTCTTATGTGTTTCGAAACCAGGTGAGCCGCCAAGAGATAGCGCAGCAATGCACTTCAGTCGCCGGTCGTGCGCTCCTGGGGATTTTTGGTTGTGTTAGTACATAGGATGCAGCGACTGTATGTATAGCAAGAAAACAACAAAAAACGTGGCCAAGCCAGAACGTCTAACACACTGCCATGAAATGGGGATATAAATAAATGAAATATAAATTCCAGATAAAAAAGATTTTTTTAAAGAATAGAAGAGCTATTGGCGACAGGTGATGAGGTACATGTTCAGTGAAAAGTCAGTATGAGAGACAACAACATGGAAAGATGGCAACAAACACAACTCTCAAACTCTATCAAACATAGATACCTGATGGCACAAAATAAATAAAGTAGACAGAACTAGACAAACCTGTCGGGTACAGATACAAATCCTCAATGAGCATTGTTTGAAGGAACCATTCACAACAGTAATAAATATTCCGCTTGCTAAAGTCCGACACCAATGCAGACGCGGACAAACGTTAGTCAGCACAGAATCTCGGAAAGCGAAAAGTATCATCTTTTTAAAGCCGAGTCCAGTTCGACGATACTGAAACTCTTAAAACTCCTCTGAAGAACAATGCTGGAAGATCTTTGTCACTGTCGAGTGAAGGGTTGACACCCCACTGCCGCACTCACAGGCTTCGAGAAAGAGAAAAACACGCCTCTACAGGAAAACTAGGCAACAGCTCAACAGTAAAACAATTCCCACTCACTCACCAACGAGATGGAGGACAAGCGGAGCCCGTTAGCCAGGGCTGTCCCACTTCTTCCCAAGAACGGTTGAATGTGTAACAAAACGCTTCCGGCCCCACCTATCTAAAGTTAATCCTCAGCCAATAAACATTCAAAAATAACAACAACCCTATTTACCGTAACAAATGTTCTCATACCAGGGCCTTCTGAAAACTCAATTTAACCCTTTAAAAGCAGAGAGATCAAAGAATGAAAGATTCAAAACTGCGAGCCACGGGTCAAGCAGTAAAGACTGCTTGCATCCCCTTGTGTACTACTATGAAAACAAAAATGCAAATTTGTGCAAACCAAGACAGCCTCGAATGACTGGCCCCTAACAGATGAGTCACCGCGGGAACCGAAACAATCGTCTGGTCCCGTGGAGGCTGAAAGACAATGGACCCTTTGCAAAAATCCCCAAAACCTGCGTACACCACGCGACGAATTACGGGAGTCGTCGGTACGCCCCCTCCCATATCGCCTTTCCTCCCACTACCATGTGACATACGCGAATAGACGCAGGTTGCCAAGGCAACAACGCTCGAGCAGCCGAGTCGGACGAGCCAACACCTAGATAACAAAGCCGCAGTGCTGATAGAGATGTCGTCACCAGCGAAGGCCAACGCTGGTCACAGATTGGACACGACGATTGCGTTAGCGTTCGGTTTAAACTTGACTCGTAGCCGAGCGCTGATGCAGCACTCATTTCCAATCTGCGTCCAGCATTGGCCTTCGCTGGTGACGCAAAAATGTTAGCACTACGGCCTTGTCTTCTAGGCGGTGCTGGAACGACCGCACGGAAATGGGGGAGAGGGCATCGCGTTGGCCAGCTTGCGGCTTGCGAGGCTGGCCCTTTCTCATCCCTCTCCTTTGCACCGGTTCCGTTGTCTACTATGTGGTCCGCTACACCAACGCTTTGTCGAACCTAGTCTAACCCTGTCACGGTTGCGGTGCAAAATAAGTGGATTCGGTGACATTGCAAGACGTGAAGGAGTTACGACGTATTACGTATTCAAATCGGTGAATAGCTTCACCTGTCGCGATACATTTACACTGCCACAGGTATCATTTTGGTTTAGGTTCATAAGCCCAACCATGGCTGCTGGCGGTAGCGGCAGCGACTCACGCGCAATCGCGGAGACGCAACGAGAAAGTGCGTGATCTGTACCGAGGTTCATAAACACCCCTGCTGTCGTGGCGCTGTACATATTGCAGGCGGTCTGTTCAGAAGTCTTAAACTAGTCCCAGCAAGTGGGGCAACAAAACACTGAGGTTAATTTAACGTGACCTTTGGGGCACTCAAAACTCACCAAAACATTCGACACTAACCATAAACTGTACCTGGAAAAAATAAACATCACCAAATTACACTGAAATCACTGAAATTCATGACATGCACCACAAATAGAGATGGCAGGTATGAGGATTGTGGATGTCTTGAATTTTGATGAATGGGCAGCAAACAGACAGACAGTAGCCATAGTTGTTACAAGCCAACGTTATTATAGTTACAGGTTCAGAATTAAAGAAAACACATCCCACCCTCTTCACTGTTTACCAGAGAGAATGCTGGCGAGGAGGCAACCTCCTCCGGCATTCGCTCTGTTAAAGTGGAAAGAAGGAGAGCTTCCCCTGAACTCTTAACCTGTTACAGACTGTAGTTTGCCTTAGTTGGCAAACTTCCAATGGGACATAGACCCTGTCACCCCTCTTCCCTGATGTTCTTAACCAGCTTGGTGTAGTGTGCGTCTGAATCGGCAGTGCAGATAGCGGGCACATTGTGCAAAAAGTTGTCTCCTCGGTCTACAGGTGACAAACTTCAAGGAGGAGAGTGGGCTTTGACTCTTGTAAGCAACTATCTGTTTGACTTAGTTACGCCACCTTGTGGATCGTAAGGCTCTTTCTCTGGACTTGTCAAGAGGACTTAACGCCACCTTGTGGATCGTAAGGTTCTTTCTCTGCACTTGTCAAGATTTTTACACAACAAAAAGATTTATTGTAAAATAGAATAGAAATAATTTTGGAATGAGGCCCAAATTCTTGAACTTGACATATTATTTTGAGAGAGTTGACAGGTATGTTCATGTCTCTCAAGTGGGAATTGAAGAAATAACCTCTTGCTTTGTTCTTTTCCCGCACCTAAAGGAGATGTCCGAAAAATGTTTTTGGCATCCTGGTCACCCGTTGGAGGATACTGCAAAAACGACTGGGGGAGAGCCCACAGGACGCCGAGGACCTTGTGAAGGCACTCTGCGATCTCCACAATTTTTTGATGCAGCAACACGCAGGAGACGACGCATACTCCGCAGCTGGATATCCGCAAACTCTGTAAATGCGACTGGTCAGAGGCAGGGCGGAGAGTGGCGCAAACTGTTTGTTCAGCCACCAATGCAGGTGGCGCAAACACTGGCGCGGAACTTTGCCGACATGGCCCGGTATGTGCGGGACCTGTACAAGTTGTACTTCAACAGTGCTGCAGGCAAAGTGTCCTGGCAAGATGCCGTGCTCGTGCTGAAGTGTTCACTAAGAGGCCCAATTGCAGGTTAAGCATTCCAGTACGGCATCCTGCACTTTCCAGACTGTGACCTACAGGAGAAAATTTAAACGAGAAGACCAGTGACTTCTTAGATATTCTGCATGTGGTGTAAAGTCCCACAAGTAGTCTTCAGTGGTGGTAAAGGCTCTGGTGCAAGCATGGCTCTGCAGATTTTGTTTGTGCGAATACTTGCGCATAAATATATTTTTGGAAAACCACATGCTCGTGCACGCAGAATATTTAAGAAACATGTTTTTGGCAGAAGCTTTCGCCTGTGGGCCACAGCCTGGAAAAAATTGGTAATTGTGATTATGTTCCATACTAGTATTGAAATGTAGATGCTTCTATCATCAATGACAGGTTAAGAACTTAGACGCTCCGTCTCAGGCACAACGCTTCGGTCATTGATGATGCTTCAGCGCACGAGTTGTCAAAGTTCGGCAGAAGGCAACGAGCGTGTGCTGGAGGTGGAGCATCTTCTGTGTTCTTAACCTGTCAACAACTATAGATGTAATCATCATCCAACTTTGCTTGGAACATGTGTTTTATTTGGTTGTTCTGTAGTGTGTTCCATTGCTGCATGAAGAGTCTCATTTCGTGGCTGGAAGTTGGTCAAGCTGTGTAATGCAGTTTTTTCCCCTCAACTCTGTTTAGGGGAATGTAAAATTAGAATATTTGTGCAGTGTTTATCTTATAGCTGTGTTCCAGTGGTGCACTCAAGGGAAAAATTATTTGAAGGTTGCACTACTTTATTATTTCAGACGTTGCATGGTCGATTCATTTGTTAGTAAGAGTGATGAAAGTTAGTAAGAAGCTTAGGCATTATGTTGTGGTGTACTGCAAAAGTGTCCTTTAGAGGCTGTGTTATGTGATTGTTGCGATTATCTTGTAAAACCAAAGAATAAAGGATAAGTCGAAGGATTGGGCAAACAGACACATCTGTACATCTTCTTTCCCCCATCGTCACATGCGCATGTCAAATGCCCTTAGGAATGCTACTTGACTGTCCTCCAAAGCAGACGAGATAAGAACATTTAGTGCTCCCCAATCTGCTCTCTAGGACAGGGAAGCAGCATTCCTAGGGACATACGACAGGTGCATGGGATGATGGGGAAGAACTTCGCTCGAGAGAATGTGTATACTACAGTACATTATTTTGTGGCCCTTGCTCCTGCATTAGGGTTGTAGGTATTACACCTCGTTGGTACTGTAAGACCACATCCAGGAGATATATCTGGCAGTAGCCGTACAGGTGCTGTTGCACATTGTCCAGATGGCTAGACAGGGAAAGTAGGAACTGTTGGGACGGAGTTTCTTTGTTCTGTAACTGCCGGTCAATGTCTTGGATGAGCTCAGCAGTGTCGTTAGCAGTCCTCTTACGTCTAGGTGGTCGTGATGTGCAGGAAAGAGTGCTTGGAGAGACCGGGTTTGCAAAAGCAGCAGAGACGGACTGAGAAGAAGGAAGGGAACGGCATGGAGCAGAGGCAGGAGCTTGAGGGTGAAGAGAGGCAGATTGAGAAGGCAAGGCAGGAGGGACATGCGGGGAGTGGGTGGGAGTAGAGGAGGCCGAGTGTGCAGTGCGGTCGTCGCCATGCCCGTCCACGATGGCAGAAAGTAGCTGCGATGCGCTGTCCCTCAGCTCCTCCTCGTATGCTTGTAGGACCTCTTGCACAGAGTTTTCACTTCTGCACGTCTAGTTCGATGTTGCTGGTGGTCCTAAACACAAATTAAACATTTTTTGATTGGCTGTTGAGTGCATTGAAATCATCCACATATTCAAATTTTGTATTTCATAAACACTTGAAAAATTGGTATACATACACGCGTGGCTCCATGGAGTCCCGAAGGAAGAGCATCTGATTGAAATATGCCCATTTTAGGGTGGGCTCTGCTGCACCAGCACCACTCCTTTTCTTCATCTTCCTCAGCTTCTTGCCGAACGTATCTCTAAGGTTTCTCCACCTCTTGGTGACAGCCCTGATGTCTTTTATGGAAAGATACACATTTCAGGTATTTTTAAGAACCATATAGCAATGTCTGAAAAATGTATGCTTTGTGTAATTGCGTGCAGTGTAGTCAGCGGGGGGGGGAGGGAGGGGGAGCAGCAAATTGTCTGCTTATGCAGGTTACTAAAGGCACTCACTCCATAATGCATAATGTAACTGCTGGAGCACACCTTTCAAGAAAGTGCATGCAGTCACTGCTACTCCACTTCACAAAGGCCACAGGCGTTGAGCACTATGTGCAGTGAAACATAATAGATATTTTGCGAAATTACCTAAATTTCATGGAGAATGCTTCGAATGTAGGTACCTCAAAAACAGGTGTTGCGTAAAGCACATACAAAGTAATTTATTTCAGGTTTATGTTGTAGAACAGCTGCAACAGACGCCAGCATGTGTAGCGCGTGCAATTACACTCGCGGCATGGTCCTTTGGGCTCGGGTCGCACGATGCGAAACTTTTTGCTTGTCTAGTTTACTGGGTTTTCGAAAACACGCCTCAATGAATCACGCGCTAGTTTTAGGCGGCTTTTAGAGTTAATTACGAAAAAAATGTATATGAAACAGATTGTCAAAACAAATTGCCCAAGTTTTGGCGTAGCTCTGTGTTAACGGCTGCTTCACACGCAGCGGAAATAGGGTTAAATCCGAAAAGCAGACGATGCACTTTTTTTGTTGTTTTTGGTCAGTCATTTGGCGATATTGACAACGTATCTTATTTCACAATTATAGTTCTCAAAAATCAAATGCGTCATCATACATCCTTCTCTTGCGTCGTCGTCAAATATCCTTCTCTTCATAGGCGTAGACTACGGGGGGGGGGGGGGGGGGGGCCTTCGGGGCTCGTGCCCCCTGGTGAGATCCGGGGGGGCTAGGCCATGATCCTTACGAAGACGCTGTTTAAGTGCCATGTAACGAGTTTCTAGTAGTGGCATGCAAACAAAAAAAATGCCCACGTTGCCATTATTGACAAAATACATGGGAAATGGGATCCCAGCGTGCTTCCGCGAAGGGGGGGGGATGTTCCTTTCTCGGAGAACATCTCAGCCTGCCCCCCGGGAAAATAGAAAGTCTACGCCGCTGCTTCTCTTAGTAAAGTGTAACAACAACAACAATAGTGGCGAGAAACTGGTGGAGTCGGAGACGCGAGCGCGAGGGCGCATAGAACGTCGAGCTCTGGTCGGAATGAATCGTGGGTGGAGGCAACGCTAGCTATTCTTGTATCTACACTTCAGACGCGTTCGATTTCCGAATGCCGGCGTCCAGCGTCCACATTCGAAGAGCGAGTAGTGACAGAAGCAGCTAACTTTAGGCCTACCCACTAATGAGTACAGTCGCCTCGGCATTCCATGGCGTCACTGCGCTCTTGTCTCCCCTCTTTCTCGATTTCTTGGCGCATAGCTGTCTCTAGTTGAAACCTTTCATAAATACATTTCTGCTAATGATTAGCCCTTCATCTATAAACAAAACAATAAACAAATCTACGAAAAAAGGAACTTCCATCGCTGACGCTCCCTGTACTTACCATCTTTCTCCGTGAGGCCCGTCCCTGTGCACACAAATTTCCAGCTATTCGCTTTCAAATCGCTGTTCATATGCAGCACCGACTCCTGGTCCCGAATAGCACGCTCGCTATAGACCAGCGTAATCAAAAGCTCACTTTGAGCAACGCGCTCCGTCATGCTCGCGTCCATGGCTCGCTCGGTTCTGCTGCTTTCGCCCGTACCTCATGCGCTCCACGGGTCGGCCGGTCGTCAGATGACGTCACCATGAGGTTCGCGCCATCCGTGCTGCTATGGGCTGCGTGCGACCATCCGAAAATCGGACACCAGTGCAGCGAATATCTGACAAGTTGGTCGCATGCCTGGCGCCGGACGGAGCCCCCAGTCCGACGCTCCGGTGCGACGAAAACCTTCGCCTCCGAACGTCGTTCCGGCAGGTCGCGCGTCGCATCGGACAGTTTTGAGGCGCATGTGTCTCACGCTTTTCGCTCCGTCATCAAACTCCCAGGGCTTTTGAGAATGGAGGAGGCTATGTCTGGACACTCGAAAAAGTTGTTGAGAAATCCGCGGCTATGATTGGTCGGCGCCGAGGTCAAGTGCGGCGTTGGCCAATCACGGCCGCCGGATTTCTCGCCGATTTTTTTCGTCACGTGTCCAGATTAGGGTCCTAGGATATACTTCGAAACATTGATCCAGCCGAGTTTCCTGAGCTCGTTCCGGGAGGCGTGGAAGAGCCGACACGAGCAATGCTTTTTCTTTGCTCGCGCCTCGCGCCACTTCCGCTCTTTCGCCGCCAGTCACTGTGACTATCCGTCAACTATTTTGTGCTACGTTGTCAAAGCTAGCTTTACCTTTCACAGTGCTCCAACTATGTCAATGCTAGTGCCACTAAGTCAGCTACGCTTCGGAGTAATGACACTTGGCCATATTGTGGCTTAAAATCATGGTTGCCAGTTATCTGAAGCTTTATCTGAAATCACAGGAAACGATTTTCCGTCCTTCACAAATGTCTTAAACAGTTCGCGACAGAGCAAGGCAATATTACATGAGCTTCCCAACACCAAATCTAATGTTGAGGAAGTCGCACCTTTCGAATCGTAACGATCGTCAGTTCCGTCTGCTCTGCACAAGCACCAAAAATGGCGGCGCCCACAGCAATTGCCGGGAACCAGAGTGCCGATACTCTAAGCGCAGCTTTTTTTGTCAAGGCTATACTCTATTTCACCTTATGATGTACCGCAGGAAAGGCTACAAGCGCGAGCTCCTTGCTTTAGGGCACATCTCGGCGGCACAAGCTCTCGTGCATTAAGGGCAGCTGCCAACGCTATGAGCTCGCGCTTATAGCCTTCACTGCGGTACAACATAAGGCGAAACAGAGTATAGTTGCGCGACCGAATGCAAGTGAGGCGCAAAAGATAAAGCCACGCGCTCTCGCAGCAGTGGGGGACTGCTGCACGGTGGAAGCTACGCTAGCCTTGACAATAAAGCACAAAATAGTTGACGCAGAATATGAAGCTTCTTGATGTGCTTGTGTTTGTCTTACTGTAAGTTGCGTGAAATGTACCTTTGTATAGAACCCGTGCCTCGGACGGCTCTTGGAAGCTCATTTATTCATCTATTTATTTGCACATACAGCGACCTCATCTGAGGTCATTGCAGGAGTGGTGATACAATGAGTCTCAGTAATGATGAACAATAAAACCACAAAAAGGAAAACACCCTAACCACTCATTCACACTGGAAGCGGATCCGCGTTCGCAAAGCGGTTGCGAACGCGGTTGTATAAAGATCCAGTTCAATTGCACGCGCACTTGATGTCATCGAGTGCGCGTGCAATTGCACTGAATCGTTATACAACCGCGTTCGCAACCGCTTTGCGAACGCGGATCCGCTTCCAGTGTGAATGAGCGGTAAGAAAATTACGATTCACAAAAAACAACAGGCATTAATACGAAAACGATTCATAATTGCTGAAATAAAATCAATGAATGCGTCATATAAATGGGAACGCATCTTTCGTAATATGGCACAAGCGCTGGCTGGCTGGCTATTGGCGAATTTGAGTGGTCAATCGCCGGCGAGCCCTTGCCGGTGGCACCGGCGACCAAAAACGGTCCAGCGGCGCACCACGTGAGCCTCTCCACCCGAACACAAAGCACCGGCAACTGGCGTTTTTGTTCGCTTGGGTCGTGCGTGAGTTTTGTTAACTTCTTCCTCGATTATTACAATGAGCACGCTGCATGCCCCAACAACAAAAAATTACGACTCTTTGAGATTTGTGTGAACACAAACGGCTTAACAAACGTTTTCAAAATATTAACATTACCACAGTCTGTACAGCTGACAGGATCTTAAATTATAAAATTAATGAAATGGCAGATGTATAAATCAGTGTGGTGCTGCATGCACGCGCGTCAAATCTCAATAAGTTTTGTTTTGATTTCCAATTAACTGTTGCCATTTTACAACGATCCCAAAGAGTCTTGACAGCGTTGCTTTCCATATTCTGTTTATTGTTATTACCTATTTTAGAATCCTCAGTCTTTTCATTGCGCCCACCCCCTTGAAATTGTAATGCGTACTCAAGTATCGAACTCCATCACTATGCATACTTTTTTTATTCAGCGGTGCAATAACGTGTTGGTACAGAGTTTTAAAACAAAGTGACGTATGATGCAGCCTGTGTCTCTGAGCAAACTTACCTTGTGCAGGCTGGACAAATTCTTCGAAAAATGTTGGCTTTCTTTGAAACATAAATTATCTTTCTCTTCATTGTTTGCGCTACCTTGTCTCGAAACACAAATGGCTGTCTTGATGGCTTCGTTTGCCACTCGAGCCCGCTATTTGCCACTTTCAGTGAGCATTGTTTAGTTTGGTTCCATTTCCCAATTCGTATGTGACGATACCAGAAACAGTCTGGCATACAAGCTGCCCGACCTCTTGGAACTCGGGCAAACATCGTGCTAGTAAACTGCCGGCACACGCCTGAGAAGCGCCACCCGAACAGCTTGCACTCGCCAGCTTTTGACCACGCGAACGCCCTTGCCAAAGATATAACAAAATATTTTGCCGGGAAATGATCAACCCGAATTAGCCATAGGTTGATGGGCAGATGCGCGTCGCTCGGGTAGCGCGGGACCGATGCCTGTGTACGGTGGCGATGCGCGCGTGTGCGGCTCGAGGTTTGGGGTTGTTGTTCGATAAAGGCTACTAACGCAGCTGGTGTTCCCTTGCGGCTCCTGCTTCTGGTCCTCTTGACTCGACTTGGTACACGACATGGTGGCAGCGGTGGGATGAAAGATCCTCTCTCATCTTCGAGGACCTGACAGGCGACAACAAAGTTGCCGGCGTGATCTCACGGTCAGGAAGAAAGCAAACCAGTGGCCAAACTACATCATGCCTAACAACGCAGACGGTTCGGGTTCTTCGAACACCCAGGCCAGCGGAGAGGCATCCTTCTTCAAAACTTTCGCAGTCGAGCTACCGGAGAAGTTGGATTTCCGGAATCCTAACGTCTGGAAGAGGTGGGTCACGCGGTGGGAACGCTACCGCATCATCTCAGGACTCCCTCTCCGGTACGCACCGACTCAGTTTAACACCTCTCTTTTGGCGATGGGCAGAGAAGCAGAGGATGTCCTCTTTTCGCTCAACTTGACCGAAGATGAGTTTATCGACTGCGGCGTGGTCAAGGCCAAGTTCGATACCACTTCATTTTTCTTCTGAACATTATCTTCAAGCAAGCCAAATTCAACTCGAGGAAGCAAGAACCGGACGAGCTAGTGGAGGTCTTCATCAAGGCGCTACACAAACAGGCGGATACTTGCGAGTATGGCTCTCTGCGCGACGAGCTCATCCGAGATCGCATCGTGGTAGGACTGCTCGACACAAAACTCAAAGAAAAACTCCAACTGGACGCTCAACTTACAGTGCAAAAAGCGACCACGACAGCATGATCGTCGTAGACGGTTAAAAGGGCAACAGTCAGAGCTGTGCAGCGCAAAGACTGGAAGTGACGTCCTTGAAGGACTCAAAAGACATCTGCGAGAAAAAAGCGGAAACAAAGATACTTAGCGTCAGAGCACTTCGCAAAACTCAAGGACGTCCTAACAGTTTAACATGGACATACCGATGGTGTGGCAGTTCGCAGAAGCACACCGGGCCTCAGTGCGCTGCGAGAGGCAAGAAGCTTAATGCCTGCAGAAAGCTAGGCCACTTCGAGAGCGTCTGTTTTTCGAAAAATGCGATAGAATATCGAAAATCATAAGCACATGGGCCAAGACTCAACGAAGTCTTCCTTGGCGTGCTGGTACACTCAAGTGAGCCCCTGGTTCATCATAGCTAAAGTGAATGACCGGGAAGTAACGTTCAAGGTGGATACAGGAGCGGACGTCATGGCTATTCCTCCTAGCGTGTGCGACGCGACAACCTTGGCAGCGCTGGAGCCAACAAGGAGAGATCTTTTCAGAGCCGACCACTTTCCACTCAGCACACTCGGCAAGTTCAAGGCAACGATAACCTAGAGTGGGCGAACAACCAGAGAGCCGATATACGTGACCGACCGGCTGAGATACTCTCTGCCTGGACGAACGGCTATTCAAGCCCTTGAGGTGCTACCAAGCTTGCATGAAGTCACCGCTGACATCAACATGAGGTACGATCAACAACTGCTCTCTAAGTACCCATCGCTTTTCCAAGGACTGGGGAAAATGAACGTCCAGTACAAAATCACGCTCCACCCGGACGCAAAGCCGTTTGCAATCACATTCCCGCGACGGGTACCCCTTCCGCTTGTACCTAGCGTTGGAAAGGAATTACAACGAAGGCAAGGCATTGACGTGATTGAACGAGTCGACCATGCCACAACCTTGTGCGTGCTCATGGTGTTTGCCTAAAAGCAAGATAGCTCTATCCGGATCTGCGTCGACTACACTCAGCTAAACCTGCAGCTGGTGCGGGAGTGCATGCATCATCATGACCACAGTGGAAGAACACCTGGAAAGGCTCGCAGAAGGTACGGTATTTAGCAAACTAGATGCTAATTCCGGCTGCTGGCAAGCACCACTAGCTCCGGAATCAACAGAACTAACAACCTTCATCACACCAGTGGGGCGTTTTCAGTTTAAGAGACTCCCGTTTGGCATCGCGACGGCACCAGAATTTTTCCAGCGGGAGATGCTGAGGATTCTAGAAGGGATCCCGGGGCATGTTTTCACATGGACGACATTCTAGTTTTCGGCCGCGACAAAACAGAGCACGACAGAAATCTCGAGGTGGTGCTCCACCGCCTCCGTGACGCCGGAGTGACCTTGAACACCGCAAAGTGCGAGTTAGCCAAGAATCGCGTCAGATTTCCGGGCCACATCTTGGACTGCAGAGGCATCTCGGCAGACCCTAAGAAAAACGGAAGCGATTGTCAAGATGCCGGCACCGGAAAGCATGGCAGGGCTACGATTGTTTTTAGGCATGGTAAACAACCTCGGCAGGTGTCTTCCTGACATCGTGGACAAGACTAAGCCACTGAGAAATCTACTACATAAGGATGCAAACTGGCTCTAGAGCGAGCATCAAGAAAAATCAATCTGCAAGGTCAAAGAACTGTGCAAGACTCCTGTCCTAACCTTCTATAAACCAGGAGCACACCTGACATTATCGGCAGACTCATCTTCGTATGGACTGGGGGCGGTCCTACTTCAAGTGAAGAAGGACGGCAGCAAATCGTCCCATGGCATACGCGTCGAGAGTCATGACGCCGACAGAACAAAAGTACGCCCAAGTCGAGAAGGAGGCTTCGGCCATCGCCTGGGCGTGTGATAATTTTCGTACCTACTTGGTAGGACAAGTATTTCACGTAGATGACAGACCATAAGCCCCTGGTACCGTTGTTATCGACAAAACGTCTGGACGAAATGACACCGAGGCTACAGTGGCTAAAAATGCGCACCTTCGAATTCGACTTTACTATTTCACACGTACCAGGTAGGATGTACACCGCAAACGTCTTGTCCCGGAAGCCGCTAACAAGAACAGACAACTCTACGGTCACACCGAGAGCTGCCGACAAGAGTGAAACATTCGTTCAAGAGTACGAGATGCTGACAGTGGAGGTTCTTCCAACATTATCCTCTTTTCTGGAAAGGCTAAGGACTGAGCTGTCCAAAGACCCTAGTACGACAAAAGTTATGGAATATTACAAAAACAGTGACCTGAGACAGACAAGCTTCTTCCGAACTTAAAGAAGTTCGGCAGTCTCGCAACAGACTTTTCGGTTGTCTAAGGTCTACTCACGCGGAACGACAGGCTGAAAAGCCCCCCCCCCTTTTCTGCAAGGAGAGGTCATAGAACGAATACACTGTGGACCTCAGGGTGTCGTCCGATGCCGTGCAAGAGCGAGGGATTCTGTCTAGTGGCCCAGGGTCAGCACAAAAATAAGAGATTATGTAAGTCGCTTCCTTACATATATATATATATATATATATATATATATATATATATATATATATATATATATATATATATATATATATATATATATATATATATATACCAGCAATATCGGCGAGCACCTACGGACCACCTTACGCCCAACTCCTTTACCCTATTGCCCGTGGCAAGAGATCGGAACGGACCTTTTCAGCTGAAAGGGAAGGAGTATGTAATCATCGTCAACTACTACTGAAGTTCTTCGAGCTTGAGGAACTTCCTCAAATGACAACGGAAGACTTGACAAAAACTTTTAGTCAAGCTTTTGCAAGACATCGATGTCCCGAAGTTATACGCGCTGACAACGGTCCCCAGTTTGGATCGTGCGAGTTCTGGTGATTCGCGAACCAGTGGGGAGCCCAGCTGGTGACTTCTAGCCCGTATTACCTCCCGAGCAACGGGGAGGCCGAAAGAGCGGTGCAAACTGCAAAGAACCTGCTGAAGAAGTCATCAGATGCGGCGCAAGTCTTCTGACAGCCCGTCGACATTATTCCATATCTCGATCGTACTTAGAAAGAAGGAATTTTTAAAAGAGTTAATACGAAACTGAAACGGCACAATGTTTAAATGATGAAATCGTCTAGTGCGTGAAGTAGAAGAGAACGACATGTGTTTAGTATGATTAATGCCACAGTCGTCGAAGCAATTTTATGCTCTATTTTTAATGGTGGCACAGCGCTGAAATGAGCGGCCCTTGGAAGCGAATGGCGGCGGAGCACTCGCTCGTGGCGCGTGTCTGGTGCGTTCTCAAAACAGTGGCTATTGGTACTTGTAAAAAAACTCGGAGCGTGAATTTAATTAAAGCAACTTCGATCAATTAAAAAAATATAAAAGGCTTACATGAGGTTTCATTTTCCAAAGCACTACTAAACAGCCCTACGAATTCGGATTCGCGAAATGGGGAATATTATTTGTGTAATCTTAGTTTAAACGTCAGCAGATACCGAAGCCGAAACTTTGGTTGCGACAGGCAACAACGGTCTCGTGTCGTCAGAGTCATGCCCACGTCACGTCGAACCACGTGGTCCGAAAGATCACGTGATCCTCTATGCGACGGCGGGCGAACGTGGAGAAAAGCGCAAGTGTCGCTCTGTTCCGCAATTTTCGCCAATGTTATTTGCTACATGGTGTAATACGCCAAAACAACATGGACGAAGACGAAGGGAGAACTGGACAGGACGTAACGTAACTTTCAACTGAATAGTTTATTTCGATGACATAATTTAAGAAATATAAAAGCAGGCACACTTGGCAGAACACAAAGATATGGTCTAAAAACACACCACCAAATGCCAGCGTCATTGGTTCTTCAGATAGTAGAATCCTTTATCAGACAAGGACAAAGAGGGTGCGCTTACACAAGAGTTGTCATGGTGGTACTTAATCAGGAAGGCTTCGTGAATTTCTCTGGCCGTTTTTATTTTGTAATGGACCAAGACACAGGTGTCACCAAAGATGGGGCTGCACTTTCCAGGGTTAGGCCCGCATTCGCAACGGTCACAATAGACCGCTAGGTCCACTGTGCTACAAATGCTACAACACCCAACGACATCTGCACCACTGCGGCCCCAGCTTGCGCTCCTTTCCAAAAAAAGTAAGTTTTCTCAAACGTATATTTCGGACGCATTTGTAGAAGCTGAGGAATACTAAGCCACACATGTATATGCACCAGAGTGCCACAGCCAATTTCCGAAGAAACAAATAAACTGTTGCAAAGTGAACAGCGTACACTGTTAGCAAGTCCCGCAATGTATTTAGTGAATATTTGGGTGAAAAGACGCTATTTACACAAATTACTGCATAAATTT
>JAZHYW010009345.1:0-16131 GCA_037355805.1 Ixodes ricinus | reverse complement strand
GTCGCCGCCCTTCGCAAGGCCTAAACTACTCTATGGCCTAGCAAGGGGTACGGCGTCCCAGTCTGCCAGAGTCCCAGCCACTATGGCTTCAGATGGGCCCCGCGCTCAGTCTCTTGACCCCCTTTCAACCCCAGGACCCACGGACGGTGACGCCATGAACTCGGTCACGTTAGGAGATGGAACAATGGATGCATCCCTCCGCCTGACAAGGGACAGCATAACCCCATGCAACCGAAGCAGGGGCCCTATATTGCGCTTTTTGGAGTCCCAGGGCGACCAGAGAGAGATAAGTGACGCCAACAACGCTCTTTGGATGTTGATTGGTGGAGTCGCTGATGACAAATGTCTGCAGAAGAAAACAAAAAAAAGTGAGTGGAAATCGGTAAGCTAAGATACGTTCATTCACACCTACGTCACTTCCTTCTCCCTAGTCGCCGTTGGAGTCCAAAAAGCGCGTAAGGCAGAGCCCAGGGGCCCTATGCGGCGCTTTTTATACTCCCACGGCGACTAGGGAGAGGGAAGTGACGTCAACGACGCAGCAAACGCAAACAGTGAGTTTCGTTTTCTTCTGCTGAAATTCGTCATCAGGGACTCTCACCAATCAACATCCAATCTGCGTTTGCTCCGTTGTTGACGTCAGTTCCTTCTCCCTAGTCACCGTGGGAGTCCAGAAAGCGCGTAAGGCAGAGCCCAGGGGCCCTATGTGGAGCTTTTTGAACTCCTACGGTGACGAGGGAGAAGGAAGTGACGTCAACAACGCAGCAAACGAAGAAAGCGACCTTCGTTTTCTCCTGCTGAAATTCCTCATCAGCGACTCTCACCAATCAACATCCAACCTGCGTTTGCTCCGTTGTTGACGTCACTTCCATCCCGCTGGTCGCCGTAGGAGTCCAAAAAGCGCAGCATAGTGCTCCAGGGCTCTGCCTTACGCGCAGTTTACGTCTTCCCATGCCGGAACCGCCCCAGAACACGCGTCCCTACCCGAGAGCAACATAGTGGACACAGACTGAACGTTGAGTGACGACGAAACGGCCGCAAACGACGAAGAAGGCTGGACGCCCTACACGAGACGAAAACCGCAGAGGAAGATAGAGCCTTCGCAACTCCGCACAGAACGCATCAGGCGGCCCCCTTACATCCTCTCGATTAGGCCACTGAATAAGACGCACGTATACATTATATCAAAGCAGGCCATCACGAGTCCACGACGGCCCAAGAACTTACGGCGCAAAACTGGCAAATAACAAATCTAGCTCTCTATCGTTCAGGTCCCGTTGCGAACTGCGTAAAGGTGACAGTACGAGACGAGCAACACGCTGATAAACTCTCCAAGCTAACGACGCTCACAGGCAAAACGCAAGGCAAAGAACGAACCTATGCGGTACAGATAGAGCGAATGCCAGATCGACGACCTAAGGGAAGTAAAGGGGTCATCAAGTTTAGACCCGATCAGTCGCTGGACTACATTATGGACCACCTCCGATGTGAGACCGCCACCATTCTTCACGCCAAAATACTCGGTGAAAACCGATATGACACTCATTACCTTCGACACTGAAAAGCCTCTCATAAGTTTGTCTTCGATTACGAACTCGTAAGGGCCTACGACTACCGTCCCAAGCATATAGTGTGCTTCATCTGTCACGGGCTGGACCACATCGCCAAGCACTGTCCCGAGGATTCGGTTTGCCGATACTGTAGTCGTCCTCAACATCCGCCGGATCCTGATTTCATAGGGGACCTTTTTCTGCGTCGCTTGCCAAATGCCCGGCCACATTTCGCTTAACTCGGCCTGTACAAGCAGACTTATTCAGGCGCCCTCAGAATCTACGACACGTAACGAGAACTCTAAGATCGTGACATGGGCAACAGTAGCTTAGTCCATAACTGCTTCGGGTCAGCCAAAACCGCAAGTAAATGAATACCAAAGACCAATCGATGAACTGCGCCGCGAAAACCAACAGCTACGCGTCAAACTGGAGCAGCTGGCGACGCAGCTGTCAACCCAGTCTTCTGTGAGTGGGGCAATTGTGAGAAAACCCACTCCGAGGACAACGCAGAGAAAACCTCGAAGCAGAACTCGCACACCGCGAGCACGTAGCAGCACTCTAAAGAGACGGCCCCTGTCCAGGGTGCCAATGCCAACGAACGACATGTGCATCGCTCAAATTCAAGGCATCCTCCGGCAAGAGACACACACAGAAGCACGCAAACTTGAAAACAGTTTCAGAGAGGAACTCACTGCATTAACCAGTACCTTCCATGACAAATAGAGGCAGCAATGACAGAATTCCGACAAATCACACCGAGCAGTGCCGTGAAACGACGCAAGCTACCCACTGAGAGGAAATGAGCAAGTCGCTTACCTGCCTTCAATGGAGCTGCAGAAGTTACATCCAGACCGGAACAACACTCAAGGGACGTGTAGCCCATCTACAACCGATTACAATTTTTCTACAAGGAACACGATGCCCATACCATATTCAAGAATGCAATACGATCTATCACAATGCGATTTTACACTTAGATTCTGCTGCACAACAACCGAGAGCTCGGGGTCAAGGGGCCGTACTAATTATTTGGGACTGTACTTCGATTGAGCTCTCACTTCTCAGTATCAGCAACGACTACCGCGAAATGATCGCCGCCAAAATTTTAACGCCCTGGGCAGCAACCCTTCGTTGTTGTTTGGGTCTACTACAGCCCAAACTCAGGAAGAACACGACAGGATGACTTCCAGTGGGTACGAGACATCCAGCAACGGGCGGGTTCCCATCCCATCCTAATTGGTGGTGATTTTAACGCCCAACACCCGGCATGGGGCTACCGCAGAGCAGACGCCACAGGCAATGCCCTTCACTACGCCATAAAAATGTCCGCACTTGATTTGGTTAACGCACCGGATACGCCCCCGAAAGGGGGCCTGCATTCCCGAAAGCGCGACACCACACCGGACCTTATCTTGGCGACTCCAAGATTTGTCCGTAAATGGGACACGATGTCCATCTGCTGGGGCAGCGATCACTATCTGATCCTCATTACCCTTAAAAGACACATGTAAAGGAAAAATACATTGTTTTTAAACAGCCTGGTTGGGAAGAGGAAGTCATAAAACCCATTTACACCGAAAATCAAAAAAAAAAAAACTTTAGTGCTATATTTACCGCGCTATACAAATGGTAATTGGCGCCTGCGAGCGCCGCGGAAAAGTGGCCGCTATTTGTCAAGTGGTACTTGCGCTCTTTCGGAAGCTTCGTATGCTCTCTAAAAGTTACTTATTTATCTTTGTTTCAAGTGCAACAAAAAACTAAGATCAATAAGTAACTTTAGAGCCCAAATTAAGCTCCTGAAAAAACGCAAGCAGACGTGATAGACCTGTGCGCTGGTCAGATGACGGCGGTGGCGCCGCGGAGCAGACGAAATTGCGCTTCGGCGGCGGCGGCGGCGTGGAGAAACGCGTTGAAACGGCGGCGCACCACGCTTCAGCGTGCGGCGGCGGCGTGACTTTGAGGCGGTAGCGGCGCCGCGCGACGGTGCGCTGGTGTACCACGTGACCCGCGGCGGCTCCCGTGGGCGTCAACTACAAATTCGCTTTGCGCCGTAAATATAGCTCTGATATTTTTTCATTGTTGTAAATTCGTTTTTATAACATTCTTTTTTTCATCCAGGCTGTTTAAACTTTTTGTTCCTTTGCACGTGCCCTTTAATCGCAAGAAGAGGCAAAAGCGAATTAGGCGCGCGCGTATCGACTGGAACATTTACCGCCAGCTTACGCAGCACCAGCCTTTCGACTCCTTCGAGAAGCTCGCCAGCATCATATACAACGTAAAGCTCGCGGCGTCAGAGATGATTGAATGAGACAAGACAACAACGTCCATGGACGCGCACCTCGCAAACCTCTAAAAAGAGTACACGAGCTCACGGACCGGGGCCGCTATGGCGGTAAGCGCCACCGCGATCTCATGCAGCTTAAAAACGGTGTAAAACCATTCAAGCCCACCAGCAGCTACTTGAGACGGAGACGTGGCACTCCACTTGCGCGAAGCCCAGAGAAATTCCTGGGCTTCAGCGCCTATGGGGCATTCTCCGCAGCATGCTCGGGAAGAAGGAAGGACAGCCCCCACTGAAATGCCTTCTCCTGCTAGGCAACCCAGTGGAGGTGGAAACAAAAGTGATACGGACCTTCTTCCCACACGCTCGCGACAGCCCAGCACCCGATCTTTCGGAGCGAACAATAACAAACCATGGCCCAGGGCTTCACGCTCCCTTCACCTTAGGGGAGCTTACCGCGGCACTGTTGAAAAGTAAGGCCTGGTCAGCCCCGGGACACGGCAAAAATCATTTGGCAAGACCTTCGACATCTACCTCTTTTAGCACAACATCAGCAACTTGACATCATCAATGACACCTGGGAACAGGGCTTTGTGCCTGGTACACTTGAACTTTCGCTCATATATCCAATACCTAAAGGCAACAAGGACTCCCTGAGGCCCGAGAACCTACGCGCCATATCACTTAAGCCAAAGATATGCAAGCTTATCGAAATAATAAAATTCGCCCGGATGCAACACTACCTCGAATGCGTCCAGTCGGGCCTTCACCCGGCGCAGGCAGGCTTCCGTCCCAACATAAGTACGCACGACTGCCTCTGGATCCTGCGGTGAGTGATCAACAGAAAATCCCAGAAACTAATGCCTGACTATGTCCTGGCCATTGACATGCGAAAGGCCTTTGACAACGTTCGGCAGGAGGTCATCCTTCATGAACTGGCTCAGATGAAGTAGAATGAACACAATTATTTCAGCTCCGAGTAAGAATCCGTATATTGCGCACTCAAATCCGTTCCAAATGTGTTTAAAAAAGCAATACAGTGTAACGCCGGTACGGTGTGGATATGCCATTTTATAAATTTGAGGTGGAGGCTGCTGGGGTCTTCGCGCTCCGACTGCACGAGCGTGTGCTCGAAGTAATATATCATTACTTTTAAAACATGTATCCTTCCGCCCGACATATTTTTTGTTATAAAGGTAGTGGTTGCTTGCCATCATTTCTTGCATGAAGGTATGTTGAAATCATGTTTATAGGTGAAACAAAAGAGCTTAGGAGGTAAATTCATGTCGGGATCTCTTTCACACTTCTAGTTGCGTGGCGCCGAGTGCCGGGTTATATGCACGAAGCATGGAGCCCTGGGTTGGCGCACGACTCCCCAGTGTGACGCTTCTCGTGGTTCCGCTGCGACATCAAGCAAGGGCGGCTGGTAGACGACGGCAGGCCCCTCCTCGCTGAGAATACTCGATTTATTCCTCACGTGTATGGTGGCTGTGTACCGCTTGAAAGCTACAGTACCAGACAAAGTCTGCTGTAACAAGCATTAACAACTGTGCAAGCCCTGTGCCTATACCTCTGGCACGTCTTTGTCAATACTTTCCGAAGGAGCATAGTAGGAGAAATAACGAAGAAAGCTGCAAACAGCTCTTTTCGCTGCTTTCTTGACGTCCATTTCAAAGAAAACCGATTATATGAGGTTTTTACCTCTAAATGTACAGGCGACTATGTCTACGGCTTGGTACTGTTTATTCATCAGCCCCGTCCCTGCGATCCAGGTGACTTCCGTTGCTTGCTGCCTGTCCAAACTGGCGCATTCCTTGGAAAGGTCTGCTGTGGAGCGCTGCCGTGGGCTGTTGAAAAACAGATTCTCGTATCTGCAGAAGCACCGGGTTTTGTTTTACCAGCCATCAAAACCCACCACCAGAGTTAAAACGGCATGTGTAGTGCTGCACAACGTCTGCATTTTATCGAGCGAGCGGAAACCGGAGTCATATTCCGACCCTGAAAAGTGGTGATGGAGTCTGAGCCGAGCTCAGAGGGGTCAGCGTCGGATAGCAAGAGGCTGGCTCCTGCCAATCTTCCCGTCGGCCTCTCGGACAGGGAAAGGCTTTGGGGCAACACCCTGTCACTCGGTTCAGAATCCGTCACAGCCATGCTCCTACACAGTTTAACAAACGCCAGGATGGCAGTCCCACCTAACAGGACGCTGCCGGCTTCAAGAACTCCGCCGCCACAACGGTGGTCCCGCCCACCAAGGCACCGTCGGGAAGCCCCTCAATACCCTCCCCACGGCGACGCCCAGCGCGGAGGCCACCGATAATGGGCGCCCTCTGGCCACCACGACTGAGGTCCCGAACATGAAGGACCCGTCGGCTACCAAGCCGAAAGTGAAGTCTTCCCCGTGGAAGTCGTCAAGTGCACACTTCGCATCCTGATTTACAGTCATGGCCGTCTAAATCTATGCAGACTCTTCAGCTCCAACATCTTGCGCAGTTGATCGCACCCCTGCTGAAAAAAAGAACATTTGGCATCTGTATGTTAGTAAAGGGGTTCACTCCAGTAGCAGTTTAGCCATACCGGTCACCAGTTGGTCAAACGGGTAACCCGTTTGAGCCTTACGGTCACCCGTTTGGGCGAGCGGGTCAATCGTCTGGGTAAACGGGTCATTATTTGGGTCAACGGGTCATTCGTTTGGTCAACGGGTCACTCGTTCGGTCAAACGGGTCACTCGTTTGGGTGAACAAGTCACTTGTTATGGCAAGCGGGTCGCTCCTTTATTCAAGCAAGTGACCAGTTTGCACTAGCCGGTGACTGGTGACTGCCAAATATTACCGGTTTAATCAAACGGGTCTTTCTTTACGCGGTGAGCCCGTTTGATACTGACGTACAAAGCGGCGGCAGGGGCACGCCTGTTTGACCTGCATGCAGTCTCGAGAGAGCCGTTTTGAATGTCAGTGCACATGTCATCAGTGTAGGCCGAGCATCAACTTAGCAATGGTGACGAGAGAGCCAACTGCGACTCTATCTGGCCGTCCGCGCTCGCTCTGCTGAAATGTCAGCGTGGGACTCTCGAGCACCATTAGCTTGATGAAGATCCAAGCTTGCTGAAGATGCGCAGAAAAAAGCAACCACTTCCTCCTCCCGACTACTCGCAGACAATACAAGCGTCGAGTTGACTTGCAGCCGATGATATGCCGCCAATACAGTGTTTTATAATAGGGGGCCCCATACTCTACCTCACCTTATAATGTACCGCATGGAAAGGCTAGAAGAGCGAGCTCCTTGCTCTGGTGGCAGATCATCGGCGGCACAAGCTCTCGTGCATTAAGGGCAGCTGCCAACGCTATCAGCTCGCGCTTCAAGGCTTCGGTGCGGTACAACATAAGGTGAAACGGAGTATAGGTATTTGGGTCCCACTAGCAGCTAGTTGCGTCGCATTGCGCAAGGGCAGAAGTTCTGAGCTTGCGCGGTGCGAAGTCCCAGGCTGCTCGGGGGACACGACTTGTTGGGTCTCCTGGTATAAAATACGGTATTACAGGGTTATAGACTAGGGGGCCCAACATTAGGCGGCCCCAAGACATTGGGGGACGCGACCGCCACGATACACGTGCTGCCGGCTTATAGAATACGGTTTTCAATACATAGCGTGACATCATTGCATTTCTTGCATGCAGTTTCAATACGGCTTACGAGCGAAATAAATAAAGTGACAAATATAAGATCAAATCAATAAGATTCAAACATTCTGTATGCGCTTCCTCTTACATTTGTGCCGACATCATTTCTACCTTTCCTAAGTAGCTCGCCACTTGTTCGACTCTTACCATTTTTCTCTCAACTTAATCAAGATGAACGAACGAAGCACTGCTGACGTCTTAATTAAGACGTCTGCAATGCAAAAAAATGCTCTTGTCTTTGACTTGGGATTAGTGGCGATTGTTTAGAAAGTCTTCCTTAAGACGCCACGCCCAGTCTGCCCGATGTTGCCTCGTGTACAAGGCACGAACAGTCACTTTTAGGCAAGTGCATGGCCAACCTTCTTGGTCACTCCGTATAATAAAAAGTTTTCAATGCAATATCAAAATTCAAATAGATATGCGTTCTATGATACTCAGGCAATTACAGTCTTTGGGAACATTCCAATATTTCGCAAAGAAAATCATAAATCGATAATATTATTAATGCGGCCCAAATGAATCACCGCAACCACTTTCTAGAGCCGTGGAATAAAAACTATATGCGTCCAAAAGATTAATTACTGCTTAATGATATTTTATAACTCATCTAAAATAATCAGGGGGAACATTACGATGTTTATTCTGGTTCAGTTGAAATTCTAATTTTCGTGTATGTACCGAGGCGTTAATATCCAAGAAAGTTGGGAATTGCTAGAGTAATTTTTATTTTCACTTTTAAGATTGTTATTTTCTTGGGAGTCAGCATTTATGCGAGCCCGATGCGTTCCTTTTCTGTGTGTTGTGTGAGATCGAGGCAAGACAAGACACTAGGATTCGCAGGGCGCCGTCATGTCAACAATTACAGCAAGTTTTAGGGCGGCCAGAATCAAAAGAAGATATTGAAAACAGATCGAAATCATCGCTCATAGTTTGTAATTTAAGCCAGGTAAGGCAAAGCGAAAGCGTGCTTCAACATTAATTTGGCGATGAACCTGCATTATTCTGTAGCGGCCATTATGATTTTGCTCTGTAGCGGGCGAGGCAGGGGGCCGCCATTTTTGCTTGCTCTAGGGAGCCCAAGATATGAATTGGGTTCGGCGCACGTGCAGTGGTGAGCCCCTATTTCTTAGGCGTCTCCTAACGTTGGGGAATCCTATTCTAAAATTGTCTATGGTTTACCTTAGCCACGGGCTAGGGTTGGCAAAGCATAGAACACGCGCTGATTTGTACACATCGTTATTGTTCGGCTATCCCCGACATCGCAGCTATTATGCACGGGCCTCTACACGAATGCATGTCGTTGCAATGATTGCCACGAACCCAGATTGAATGCTCACGCAGTGTGTGTGCACTGCATGGGCCACAATCAAATATCGTCACCGCGGGGATCGCTAAATTTAATGACAAAATCCGGGGATCACATTGTTTACAAATCCACCAATGCGACTTTATGAGTTTCGTAATTTATACTTCGTCTCACCTTAGTGTGGACTCTTGTCAGCCGGGCCTGCTAAATGT
This sequence comes from Ixodes ricinus, assembly GCA_037355805.1. Lineage (NCBI taxonomy): Eukaryota > Metazoa > Arthropoda > Arachnida > Ixodida > Ixodidae > Ixodes > Ixodes ricinus. The sequence goes on along the minus strand of JAZHYW010009345.1, from coordinate 7,108 downwards.
GAGCGAGCTAGTTGGTTTGAATGAAGCCTCAGCGGCTGCACTAGCGCTCGTGTAGCGAGGGCTCCAGTCAAGTCAGTCAAAGCTAGCCGCTCGCGCTTGCACGGCCTTCGCAGTTATACTCTGTTTCACCTTATGGTGTACCGCAGGAAAGGCTACAAGCGCGTGCTCCTTGCTCTAGGGCACATCTCGGCGGCACAAGCTCTCGTGCGTTAAGAGCAGCTCCCAACGCTATGAGCTCGCGCTTCTAGCCTTCTCTGCGGTACAACGTAAGGTGAAACGAGGTATAGTCCCTGCTTAGGTGAGACGAAGTAGAGTTTGCGAAGAAGAGACTGTTACGGCGTCCAGGCAGTCTTGTGCTCGTTGCTTAAAAATGTAATGAATTACAATTACAAATTACCGAGTGCCAAATGTAATGGACTAGTGTTACAGATTACTTTCACGTTAATTTTTTCTGTACACTTATTCAGAAAACAAAAGAAACAATTTTGATATTTTTCAAAAATGTTCTGCAACACTATTTTTTATTTTTCTTACGCCCGTAATATGGCAGTCCAAGTAAAAATAAAATATTGAATTCAAGAGAAGGAGTGTTGGTGCACTCCGTTCACCTGTACGCTGACAAAGCACCGAAAGCTGCAACCACACCCGCCGTCCCGCTAGCTTACGGCCTCCGGAAATGATCCCTGGAATTGTGCAGATAAAACTAGCGGTGCGCATGCTCAGTAGCAGCGTCTACCTTCGCTACACAATTCGTAGCTAAAGAAGCGATCTACGAAAGCTTTCCTTTGACTCGGGTGTTTCGCCTGTTATTCACAAGAAAAGAAAAACTTGGTTCTAACAATACAATGTATAGACAATGCAGATTGCAGGTGTCCCAGCTTACCTTGATGTGTTTCCGCAGATTAAAGTTTGCAGTTATTGCTGATGACAATTTGTGTGGTTTTTGGCAAGCAAAGTATGCACTGAAACTCTAGGTTTCCGTTCTCCTTAATGCCCCGAATTTCGAACATCTCATTAAAAGATGGCCATGGAGAAGACGGACCCTCCATGACCAAAAACTCGACCAGTAAGTGGAAAAGTGGCGGTTGCGGGTTATCGATCGTTCATCGGTTCTCACTTTCATACCAGTGTTGTACACGTTCCTCAAAAGAGGAACGGAAGCTCGTTCCTCGTTCCTCTTGATTTTTGGAACGCGTTCCCGTTACAAGTTCCATTTGCGAGAAAGGAACTCGTTCCCGTTACAGTTTAAAAAATGGAACGTGTCGTTACTTATACGTTACATTTGTATTTTGCTAATTGCAATATTTGGTTAGATCAAACCAAGTTTTCTTTTATCTATCCCATTAAATTGCAACATACGAATTTGAACGCCGTGATGGAAGGACACCAGGAGAAGAAAAGAAGGGGAAGCGAGGTTTCATTTGTTGATATATTCACTTTTAAAAATTTCAGCGTTTTGCCATATGCATGTTTGTGGTGGACTATGCAGACGAGCCAAATGTACTGTTACCCCACACCGCACGAGCGTTCTATAACAACCTCACACGTTTCAATCTAACAAAGTCCCGTGTTCGAACTTAAAAACAGTTGCTTCTCGATGCCGCTCTCAGGAAGACGAGCAAGTGGAGAAGGTAGGACTTTTTGAAGGTCAGTTTTGAAAACTACCAGCCCCTCTTCCTGAAGGTTGGACTGGTTGTTCAGTTTGAAGGTGGGAGAAGAGGAGAGGGCGGGACGGTTAATTTCTGTGCACCTGGCCAATGCCTGAGATACAAGGGTGCGTTAGATGTCTAGTAACCTGTTCCTTTGATGTAACTGGTTTCTTTGTATAGAAGTTCAGTGATGGCTGCAGTCGGCCTTAGATTTCTGGGTGTATGTGGATTCGTGGAAGCAAATACAGTAGCTGAGTTTGAGACATCCCTTTTTTTTGTCTTTTCCTAAACTAGATGTTTTGATTTCTGTACTGCAGTCTCGGGCACTGAAGAGAGAATCAATGCTCGCTAGCTTTCCTGCACCCTACTGCTACCAAGAGAGGATACCACAAAATAAACCCCAAGTAACAAAAAAAAAAACTTCACGAGATCCTCCTCTTCGTAAATATATTATTTTTATACCTTTATAGAATTCCCCCCTTATAAATAAAATAAAAATGATCCCGCCGGACGAAGAAAAAGGAACGCCGTTCCTCCTTCCGTTCCCGTAAAAATGTTTTCTCTCTCGGCATTTCGGGCGTGTGGAGGAGAGTGCGGATCGGCTTCGCCTTCACGACCGAGATGGTCATTCCGGAATGACCCGTGACGTCATGGACTTCGCCCGCAGAAGTTCAAATAAATCTCATCGCCGTGAATTAAGCTATATTTTTTTTTCGCGTAAAATTGCATTTTTTGACAGTGCGTGTCCCAACCAAACTGTTTAAAAAAAAAACTTTTTTATTTTTTCAGGCGCGAGTTTTTTGTTTTTGCTAGCACAAGTGTGAACGCGCAGGCACGCCCGACCAAAGCACTGCGGAAGCCAGCGACCTCGCGTTGGAAATCGGGGCTGCTAGTCTCAGCTTAAGGGTGAACGGAGTATACTTTGTCGCTTTTTTTAATGCGAAAGTATTAACTGTCTTATGGAGCGAGCTAACGTCATCCGTTTGAAGCGTGAAAGCGGCACCTAATAATAATAATAATAAACTTTATTTCCAGGAGGCTAAAGAAATGGTGGAGCACAAGGGAAAAAGCTTCAACAAGAAGCTTGACTGGCCCTCAGCCCCATCGGCAGCCATTGAACAAACACTTTTCGTGCAATGAAAAAAAAAAAAAAAAACAATCATGTACAGAAATTTATACATTATCAAATGGGATAACAGAAACAAGACACAGAACGCTTAAATATGCAAAAATATGTTACGCAACTCTTTAGGAGATATTGTTTCTATATTTCTATTTTCTTCCTCAAAGTTGTTTAGAAGCTTTGGAATTAAATACCGAAGCATTTGCTGCCCATAATTTGACCTGCATGTGGGAACCTTCCAATATTCATTATAGCGGGTCAAGTAAACCGTATTATTTTTTTCTAATCTAACTATCTCGTTTAAAAGAACACTTTCTTTTTTTATTTCATTCTTAATGGTGAGTAGAAGTCTATATTCAGATAGCTTATGTATTTTTAATATTTGCAGATTACTAAACATATTCTCAGTGTGACAGTCATAAGGCGCGTTGAAGATGGCTCTTAACATTTTTTTTTGAAGCAGATAAATTTTGTTCAGGTTGGATGCAGTTGTTGTGCCCCAGACAAGGTTGCAATAACTCAGGAGTGAGTAAAACAGAGCATGGTAAAGGATTATTTTCACACGAACTGGTAGATATTGGCTGTGGCGATACGTTAAACCAACAACACGCGACAATTTGGATACCAAATAATTTACATGGCTGTCCCATGACATATTTTCAGAAAAAAAGACACCTAGTGTTTTAAAATTTTCCACGATCTCTATCGGACTTGAGCTAAATACTATAGGCCTTGGAATAAAAATTTGTTTATTTTTCGGACGAAAGAAAATGGCCTTTGTCTTTTCAGTGTTAACACTTAGTCCATTTTCCTTTGCCCACGCCGCCAACCTTGACAAAGTAAAATTAACAGCATCCACAATTTCATGGCTATTTAAAGAGGAAATAAATATACTAGTGTCGTCTGCATAAATTACAAATTTGGCAACAGGGTCTATATTCACAATATCATTTATATACAGGTTAAAAAGAAGGGGCCCCAAAATACTTCCTTGTGGAACCCCTGAAATAATACGCTTTCTATCGGAGGAATGACCACTAATGTTAATATATTGGAAGCGGTGACTCAGGTATGAATTAAGGAGTGATAATGGCAACCCTCGAATACCATAGTAATTAAGTTTACAAAGCAGAATGTTATGATCCACAAAGTCAAAGGCTTTAGTAAAATCTACGAACACGCCAGCAACCGTTCTTTTTTCTTCAAAATTTTGTAGTATATATTCTTTCTGGGACAATAGGGCTGATTCCGTGGAACGATTTTTTCTGAAACCAAACTGTGAAGATGAAAGTAAATTGTGCTTATTCGCAAATTGTACGAGGCGGGACTGTATTACTTTTTCGAGGCCTTTAGAAAATAAGGGAAGAATTGAAATCGGCCGATAATTGCTAAAATTATTTTTATCTCCTTTCTTGTGAAGGACAGATACTTTCGCAACCTGCATCGCCGTAGGAAATACTCCAGACGAAAAACAAAGATTAAAAATATGGGTTACGTATGGCACCATTATATCAATAACGAACTTTAGTGGGCGTATTTGTAGATCATCGCAATCGCAGCTAGAGCTGTTTTTTAATTGCATAAATGTAAAAAATACCTCAGCATCTGTGACAGGTTCAAGAAACATGGAATGACTATTTCTGACTTCAATGTATCTGCAAGGATCAGTATTAACGTTTGTTGTTGATAAATTCGCAAAATATTCACTGAAAGCTTTAGCTAAGGAAAGGCCACTTAGATGCACACCGTCCTGGTTAATATTATCAACTGGCTGATGGCCTGAACCAAGATTTAACACTGAATTTAGTTTTTTCCAAACCAAGTCCGTACGACCATTTGTATCCCTAAACACCTTATCATGATACTCAGCTTTAGCTGTACGTAATGATTTTGTTAGTTGGTTGCGATATATTTTAAAGGACCGTAGACTTTGCGGGTCTCTAGATTTAACGAATGTTTGGTACATCGCGTTCTTCGTTTTAATTTTTTCAAGTAAATCTGGTGTTATCCACGGTTTTCTGATTTTTTTAGTTGCCTTAAACATTTTGTACGGAAAATGACGAATATAAATGCTTTTAAAAAGTTTTAGGAAATGTCCATAGACTTCATCTACATCTTCTGAACCAAACATATCACACCAATTAGTATCTACAATCTCTTGTCTGAAAGCATTCAACCTTTCGGTGGTTATATGCTGAAACGGGTACGATACATTATTTCTATTTTGTTTAGGGTTTCTAGTTTTCAAACACATGAATATTGGAAGGTGATCACTTAAATGGTAGCTTATAACTCCGGATTTTATATTTTCACGATCGGCGTTACTAATAAAGAGATCAATTAATGTTTCAGAACTTACAGTAACTCTAGTTGGAATATTTATTGTGTTCCTACACCCATTGGTTTCTGTGATCATATTCATTTCCCTCTTCAATGTAGTATCTTTCAGCATGTCAATATTAAAATCCCCACCACAAATTACGGTATAACTATTATCATTGACAAAACGAAGGTATGTGTTGAAAAATTCCAAAAAGTTCTCACTATTGCCATCTGGAGGCCGATAAAACACACTTATTATTACACATTTCGCGCGCACTGTTAATACTTCAAAGTCTCGTGTAATACATGAATAATCTGACAATAGTTCACAGTTAATTGTGTCTTTAATTAGTAGACATACCCCGCCACCTCGGCGAGTAGTACGATTTAAGGAAAAGCTAACGTATCCAGGAAGTTTCAAAACATCACTATCATTACGATACCACGTTTCTGATAACATTACTACGTCGAAAAAAAGGAACCTGATTAAAAAACACTTCAAAATCTATATTTTTATTTCTAGCAGATTGGGCATTCAAATGAAAATATTTCGTGAAAGCATGGCGTTCAGTACCAAGATATGCTTCAAGGTCACATGGAAGTAAACAATCATGACCAAACATTAAAACGATAAACAACCAATTGAGTTTTCAAAGAAAGGAAAAGAGATTACAGCAACTTTCGCAGGTCATCCTCACATCTGACAACAGTTGCGCGCTCGCCCACCCCACGCCTGACAAGAATCTTTCCATTTTGGTGCCACACGAACTGATAGGACCTTTGCTTTGCCCATTCTTTTGTGATCCAGAGAAGTTCCTTGTTTTGCTTGGTTAAGTTTTCTAAAATATAAATACTTCGCTGACCGCGTGCAAGTTTTCTTTTACTCCGAAGCCACTCGTCGCGTTTTTCTTGTTGTGCAAAACGTATGATAATTCCGGGAATTTTGTCAGGCTTCGATGGCAATCTGTGAAGAGCTACTACGTCACTTGCGTCGAGCGCTGGTAAATCGAGTTTCTGTGCTACCTCGTTTACTTTCGTCATCAAGTTTTCCTTCTCAGTTTGCGGAACATTGTGAATTTCCAAATTTAAACGCCTGCTGCGCCATTCAAGGTCATGTAGGCCCGACTTCAGTGCCTGCATTTCCTTTGTGTGATCAGCACTCTCAAGGCATTCCACGCGCTTTTTTAGATCATTGATTTCCCGACCATGGTTTCGCACTTCTTCCAGTAGCTCTTGATAGTCTTTCGACATAACTTGAATAGATTGGTCGATGCTATCAACCGTTTCCCTAAGACCTAGAAGGCTCTCTAGCTTGGCGTTTATGCTGACAAGCATGCTTGGTACATCAAGGGCAGTTTCCTTGCTGGCACTTCTCATTTTTGCACTTAAACATGTCGGACAGCGCCAATTTTTACGAAGACAGTCACCCTTCGACCTACTAGTTGGTCCTTGAACACCCGAGCAATCTCCAAGGTGGTAAGAAAATTTGCATTCAACACATGTCACGAAAACCCCATCACCCGGCAACGCCTGATCACATGCCAAACAGGTATCGTGCTGGGCGGCAGCCATGTTATTGTATCAGTTTCATAGTTAGCATAAAAAGCCCATTCAATAGCGCTAAGGGTTGCAGTCGGCGGCAAAAGGTACATGCAAAATCCAAAACAGAGCAGGAATAATGCTCACCTGTAGGTAGAAAAACGCAGTTTTACACACTGTACGGAAGGTTTGCCGCCGACTGCGAAGACTGTTGTGACGGGAGCGCTTTTATCTTCGGAGAGGGTGCCGAAAAGTGCGCCGAGACACTGCGATCCTTGCGGCGGGCTGATAGCGTAGCTGTGGGCAGGATGACTTGTCAGTGAAGACAGCCTCGCAGCTTGTTCGATACGCAGTTGACGAGGAATCGGTCCGGTCGAGGCGCAGAGGCGTGCTTCCACGGTGGACCACAGCGCATCGGCAACTGTAGGTAGAAAAACGCAGTTTTACACACTGTACGGAAGGTTTGCCGCCGACT
>JAZHYW010009343.1:0-82735 GCA_037355805.1 Ixodes ricinus | reverse complement strand
ACTTGCTTATGAGGAACAATTCTTTTTTGTTTCTGGTTGCTTACCGGGAAACAGGATTCCTACTAACAGCCAGGAGTGCTGGATCTGTCCAGGATCGTGCACGATCCTTTTCAGGTGAAGTCAACCGGGAAGAAAGCGTTGTGTCTGGCTAACTTTACGATGAGCCCAAGTTCCTGGTCAAATCTATCGGGAACCAATTTTCGTTTCTAGTAGATCTTACCATATACAGGGTAGCGGCAAGTACAACTACGAATCAGCCTTTGTTTCTGGTTCAAGTTCATGTATAATTGCTCTCAAGTTCATCTGAATGATGTATTACATGAGAAGTTAAAAATAATTAATATTTTCTTTGTATACATTAAATGTTTGGTCAGTTTATATTACAAGGAACCAGGTTTAACAACAACAACAACAACAACAACAACAACAACAACAATCAACAACAACAACAACAATAATAATAATAATAATAATAATAATAATAATAATAATAATAATAATAATAATAATAATAATAATAATAATAATAATAATAATCTTTCGACTCAGGAGGTGAGTTGTACCATCCTGGTAAGTTCTTAGTAGGATGAGTATAATTATCTAGCAATAACAGAATTGCTGGAACTTACCATCCTGTTAAGCTTCAGCAGTTCATTAGGCATCCTGGATTTTACCGAGATCCAGTACCTTAGTAAAGTAGTCGATCCCGGTAAGATCACCCAGAAAACGATTGATGTTTCTGGTTAATTTAACAAGGAATTCCTGATAAAATCCAGAAATATTGGGCTTTACCCAAAATTCATCCTCCAGGATGCTGGAATCGACGATTGTACCAGGTTCCTGGTACAATCCAGGACGTGGGATTTGTGTCTGGTTGCATCAAAATTGGTTTCTGGTTAATAGGTGAGATCAGCTAGGAACGTGCTAGACATTTTGCGTCTAGAGGGTGAGGACTGGAGTGTCACACACAAACACGAATCTCCAAACACAGCAGAATTTTACTCCACATCTTGCTCGCTGCCAGTGTTTCATTACAAACACGCTGCCATTCGTGAAGGAAATCCCAAACATAGCCTAGCGGTGGGACACCCGTCGATCCCTGCTATCCATACTGCATTGCAGCAAGGTTCCAGTGACAGTTTCATATAAGGAAGTGGATATTTGCGGCACGTCTTTGAATTGGTTTTGTATTTCATGGGACTTAGGGATCTACAACGCTATTGGAGTGTACCTTTCTTTCCTAATTCAGCAAGTCTGACTAAACGGATTATGACCATGAAAAGATAATCCCGCCTTTGTCGGTTAAACAACAAAACACTATCGTAATTGTAACTGACACCTCGAAAACACGTGAGCATCCGTTCGCGTCGGATGAAACAAAACACCTAAGGAAAGAGGAACTTCTTCAAACACCTAAGCGTGTGTACAAAAGTTTGTGTTCTGTTCTCGCAAATTAAATACGGAGGGTATATCTTTAGTACAGGTGAGCAATTGCAGAACAAATTCGCTTCATAAACGTTTTAAGACGTCTCAAGCTGTACGCTTTGTAGGTATGCCCATGTACAAAGCCTTCCTGACAAGCCATTGTTATATGCAGTAACCTGTTTATTTTTACATATCTTATCTAGAGTTGTATTCGACGGCGTTCTTTTTAGAAACAGGTCACAACTTTATAAATTATAATTATTTGCTTGGAATCTGCGGTGGCCGTTTGGCTACAGGCTTCAGAAATCAGGTCACAAAGATAAAAGAAAACAGGAATCGTAAAAACCAAAAAACTGGCATGTTCACAGCAATAAAACGACTACGTCTTGAAAAAAGCGGACAGAAGGAAGCGATACCAAGGAATGATATAGCATATGTTTCTCTTGTGAAGAATCTGTTTAGTTAAATGTAGAATTAAATTTGGTGTGTAAAATTGTTTTGCAGGTTTAATTATGTCTTTTTGTCCTTCGGAGTGTAATTAAATCCGCGGTACTGGTTTTACACACAAGAGTGATTGTAAAATTTAACGAAACACGTTCTTTTGAGGGTGAGAAAAGGTAACCGCGTTACCCTCTGCGTAGACGAAGCAAATATGTTGGATTATTTACGGATTATTTATTTGAGTATCTGCTATTGATGCAATTACTGTAACCGCATCTGCTAAGCAGTATTTTTATATGAAGGAAGACTTCTTTGTTAAAGGTTCAGTCAAATTAACTTTTGAATTCCAATTTGGAGTTACAATTGTTTTTTTTTTTAAAGTCATAGCTTCTTTAATACGCAAAGTGCAATATTTCTTCGGTTCATTCTTGTTTGATCTAACGCTGTTTCAAAGAAATGTTTACTTACAAATGAATGAAGGCGACGCTACGGTGACTATCGAACACGTTACAAGTAATGCGCTGCTTATAACTATAGTTACTTTATTCAGTAAGGAATTCGTTACTTTTTGAGTGAAGGGGCGAGTAACATATATGATATATGGTAATTTTTTTTATTTGAGTAACAAGAAACGATGTTTGTTTACTTTTGCCTGGGAAGATGGCGCACAACACCAATTTTGTGGTCTCCTCTCCTCATGGTTTATGCCACAATTTAGAAGCGCCAAAAGAAGAAAAAGAAGTATTTGACGAGTATACGTATTTGATAGGATGCACGGTATAACTGCAATTATTGTAATCTCAAGCTCACTTTTTTTTTTAAATCGCATCTTGCAAATTTGAAAGCAAGCAAAGCAACTGGTGTTTGGGTGACTGATCATTCATCAGTTTGTGTCACTTTTTTTGTACCGCACCTGCATTTTATAGCCTCACGCGGACCAATAGTTGCTCTCTCCAAAATGTGACGCGTTACTGTTAGGGTAAAGTGAGGCGTTTGTTTTGAGACTCGTTAACGAGTGACGAAGTTATAATTACTCTTTCAACGGCAACTAAGTAATGCCCAGTTGAAGAAGGAAGGTTTTTATATAAGACTCGTCCAATATACACATCCGACCTTATATAAATTATATAAGGCACATATCAGGCGTATATAAGTTCTCATATATGTCTATTGTACACATCCATATATTAGTTTCACAAAAGTAGTAAGCACTCTATAATTTTTGTTTTTTAGTAACGCAGATGTTTTGGTAACGATGCGTTCGATTCTTGAAATTGCAAAGGTAGTTCGTTCCTCCTGTGGAACCACTCGAACTTGTAACGAATTCTCGTTCCAGTCCGAGAAGGTACGGGCTTTTGTTTTCGAGTTTGAAGGGCGTTTAAGCACTGTCGAACTTTGGCTTGCACCTTTTGCTGCGTTGAAGGGCAATTCTTCCTGCTATCAGAAAGAATTGCGTTGGGTGTTTGGACAGCGGTCCGTTAGTCAGTCCCAGATAGGCGTCTGCTGTCTGCGCTGTAAATGGGGTATTTAGTGATCGTAGTACCGCTGCTGGCCTGGGGCTTTTAACGTACATCACACAGAAGTGATACACGCCCACTCACGCCTACACGACGCTCATTCAAATTGAAACGGGCAGGGATGAGGATCGAGCCCAGGGTCCCTTGGTTTTACAGCGCAGCGCGAGCTTTCATTTCACGCCCAGCGAGCTGCGATCCGTTGACACCCACGCGGCCACCGAGCCCCCACTCAGAAATTGGAGTGACATTGCAGTGTCTAGACAGCTGTAAAGCCGCTGCAACGCTCGGACTTGTATTGCCTACATTGATAAGAAAGGGCACACATATCCGGCGCTTATCCTTGTTCGTTACCCCGAAGTGTGCTCTTGCCTTTTCGGTTAGTACAAGGGTGGGTCGAGACAATGGAGGGCGATAAAAATGAAAGCGCCGAAAGTGTCGAGAAAGGAGTGCTAATCTGCGTTGGCAGGTATTAGATATTGCCGGCTATGGCGGCACCCACCTGAAATAAGCTAGGAAATGAGGCGCTGAACGACGCGCGTACATTCTTTGAAGTCCACCATGGATAAGATTTGGTGTTTGTACTTAACTCTTTCAGCCGTCTTATAATAAAAGCATGCTATCTTGAACGTATACGAGTTTATTTTGAGAATCGCTCCAGCAACAGAACCACGGCGAAAAAAGACAAATAGTGTGCATTATTACTTTTTCTAATAAAAATAAATAATAATAATAATAAACTTTATTTTATTTTCGAAATACACGAATGTCGGAAAAATGGAGAAAAAGCTGGAAAACAGCTTGACAAAGACCGTTGCTCCTTTGTAGTTCCATATGCCTAAAAAATAGAGCATAGCAACATCATAAAAGATATAAACATGATATATATAATACATAATACAACTTCGCATGTAAAAAAGAAACAAAAAAGCACGTTAATTTATTTTAATTTTATAAAATCTTGCATTCTAGCAGACATTACCTCGATATTATAGTTTATTAGCGGATTAAGCGAAGTGGGGAGTGTGTCCTTTAGTGATTTAATGAAATAAATGTGACGAAACGGCACAGTCCAGTGCTCCGCCGAACGAGTTGGATAGGTTACTACGTGATTTTTTTTTATTCAGAAAGGTTTGATGAGGTATTTTCATTTCTTTTCTTTTCTAAACTTGAAAGACAGTTTATACTTGTATATATTGCAAATACGCAATAAGTTATATTTTGTAAATAAGCCGCGGGTAGTTTAGACATGTATGACGCGTTTTCAGTGGGTCGAAGAAATTTATTTTGCAAGTAAATTTGCGTGTTTTCCTAAGCTATACTGGCTATTTTCAGGGCGTTTTCAGACCTGCAAACAAAGGTTCGTGTTTTGATTGGCTGGCGGCTTCGCGATTGGTTCTCGGCATTTTTATCGACCAATGCCGCAACCTGATTGGCTGCCGAGCGTTAATGAGATGTTCGGGATTTGCCACACCCCGCGTTTATTCAGCTGTAAGGACTATATAGAGCTGCATTCACAAACATGCGCGCTCACATTATGAAAAGAAAACGGGAGACTTTCAAGTCGCCTAAATCCTTAACAATACTGAAGGTCTGATGAGCTTCAGTAGCGCTTTCATTTAATATCAAAATACACTGAAGGCGCTTTTAGTGGGCAGGGACATGTTGCTTTTTGACCTTTATTTAAAAAAAAAGTCACTTTTCTGCTTGACTTTTAGGTTTTCACGTGTTAGTATTCTTTTTTTTTCTTAAATACTTTGACTCTGTGAATTGCTGTTCTTTATTGCGTAGTTGTACAGCTTTGTATTCTTCTCCTGATATGTGAGATGTTTCTTTTTTGTAGACACGATGTTAGTGCGTCTTTGTGGAACTGTAAAGAGGGCGATACCTCGTCAGGCATCTCAATTTCAGTCTTAGTCCATTTCTCGGTCGAACGGAAAACAAATAAATAAATGTAAATATATAAATAAGATGGTTCATCCTACAATTATGGCGACCCAAGCAAACGTTTCGCTGTAAAACGAGCCGGAAAAGTTGGCACCTGCACATAGAAAGCTTTCACCGAATGTGCACTGAGCAGGTCAGGTTTACCGTGTGAAATGTGAAGGCGCAGTTCTGTTCCTGTAAAAAAATGACAACAACAAACTTGCCAAAGTTAAGGCTGTGCACTTTCGCAGGTGACCGAGTGAGCGGTGCTATGAACTTGTGGTGCCACCTCTCGATAGGCGGAGCAGGCGGACAACAGAATGCATCGTCTGTTCGCTGCGCTTCTCGGTAGATGGCGCCAACAGCAAATAGCGTCTCTAACTCGGTCGTTGGCGAACGCGCCCAACCATGATTTTGGCTTGCTTTTTGCTCTTATTTTTTTACAGGAAGAGAACTACGCCTTGAAAACTCCCAGAGTAAATCTGACCAGCTTAATGCACATTTAGGGAAAGTCTGAGGTTACCATGTGCAGGCGCCGATTTTCCCGACTTGCTTTAGATGGGAAAAGTCCGCTTAGGACACCCTATATACATGACTTGCACGTGACGTCATAGCGTTATGACGGTGATCGTTTACTCGTTCTTGCCACGAAAAAACCCAAAAACTCGATAGTACAAAACGTATGCTCCAAAAGGTACGCGCTCAGTAGCAAGCTCATCACAATTGCCGCTGGTGCTACCTCTGACGTGAGTCCAAGCTATGCAGACTTCGTTTCACTTTAATCATCGCAGAGTCTACAAGAGCGAGCTCCAGGCTTTCAGCGTCCCTGCCAAACACACGCCCTCGTGCAGTGCAAACATCATTTCAGGCAACATGCTTGAGCTTGCAGCATTGGGTTCCCTCGCACACAATGTGAAACAAATTATAGCACATGGTGGGAAACATTGTTCCCCATTGGTGCCGATCTGGCGTAAGCCGCCATTCGACGCAAAGGGTCCATGAACCATTGATCCATCCAACTGTTCATCGGCCCTGGTCCCTGAGCGCCCGGGGCCCATTTCGTCGGCTACTTGATATTGTGTAAAGCGAAAAGGTGAAGCGATGAATAATTTTTACTGTAGAGTTCAACCCTACGACGTGACCTTGTCAATGTAAGACAAGGCGTCAAAAGGTGGCAGCACGTGTAGTGCATTGAATGTCGTTTCAAAGCGTAATGGGGCTTTAGGCCACTAAAGTTCAACTGAACGCTTTCGCCATCTTTATCTCACAGGGGACAACTGGAATCCAAAGAACTCTTTTTGATTATGAATCTATTTTCATTTTCTTTTTCTTTTGTGACACATACCGCAATGTTGCTAGATGAGATTATGGCATCCTCCGTCGTAAAGTCGTAACTCTGCGTGTGTGAAGACGAGCCATTAAAATATCTCGGAACGACCGCCTAGCGTCAGTTACGAAACTCTCCTTCGAATGAATGGCTTTTAAATGTAAATGGACAATTTGGACCATCAAAAGAAAACACAAAGGCGTATAAAAGCTGGACCCTGGCTGACGTGACTTAATCTCGTTCATCTTGTTCGTACCGCAAGGTTTGTACCATCATAACGTTTTAACGACCGAAACCCTGTCCCGAATGGCCGGATTGCTGCAAAACGTTACTCGTTCATTTTTATTCTTCGTGTTACCCTGATGCAAAGCTATATACGTAACTACAAAAAGGAAAAAAAGAAAAAACCCGCTGTGGATAGAAAATGCTTTTGTGAAAAACTATTGAGATATGGTTCTCTAATGCATTGCGAAAACGTGGAGCATGGTAGCAAGAGTCGTTCGTGATTAAAGGGCACTTTTATTTCTACGTAGGAAATGCGAAATTGAACGAGCATGAAACTATGCATTTGGTCTGCATGGACTGTGGTCGGACAAACGTGCTCGAGCGATTTATCTGTCCCCGACTGTCGTTCTTGGCCAAAATTTTTGACACCATTCGTAAACTCTTGTCCGCGACATCGTTTGTTCTGTGCCTGCAATCGTCTTCAAAGTGCAGCTATTTTAACTTTTTCTTTCAGCAGAAATTTTGTTACCCACTGCTGCTCCACAGCCAAAGGAAGACACATTGTTTGTCGCCATGATAGCTGAAAGTGCTGCGCACGCGACAAATACCTCACTACGGGTGTAGAATATTTCAGAATTACGTGAACGTCCTCCGCACGTTTCGTCATGCTCTTGTTCAGCCATTTCCTGTGGACAAATATGTACCGGTCAACCTTGAAAACCACTTTTGTGATTTCCTGTAATGCTTCGGTAAGGTTTATATCGGTAGAAATCGAAATAATACCTTCTTGATCGATACAAATGTTTGTCAATCGAATACCGATGAGATCTCTCTTTCAGCGAAAGGGCGCTATTATGGAAACTACTATGTTTCGTTTCACCTTATGATGTACCGCAGGAAAGGCTACAAGCGCGAGTCCTTGCTCTCGGGCATATCTCGGCGGCACAAGCCTGCGACTTAAGAGCGGCTGCCAATGCTATGAGCTCGCGCTTCAGCCTTCGCAGGTACAACATATTGAAACGAAGTATAGTGTTGTGGAAGTGTCTCTGGGATGCTTGTTAACCTAAGTGGTCAAAATTTACCGTCCAGACACTTCAAGTGAAAAACAAAGCTTGGAAAAAAATATTTTTTTAAAAAGCAGTGGACACTCATTTTTTAAATAATGTTTCCACAAAAAAAAATGGCACAATATTTAGGCAGTTGGACGCAATTCAGGTGGATGTCACAGCCGCTTTAAGCCCCACCCACAGATCAGTGGCCCCGCCCATTACTACTCGACTGGCTTGGCTGCTCGACCGTACAGGCTAACAAGCGTCTCCCTTTCGCGTCATTTATTGTTGCGTCTAGTCTGGAAATCTAACACCGCTGACTAGTCGTGCAAGCAGGCGAGCGGAGGCCTCCGGTATCGTCGGCTGTTTCATCGCCGTCTATCGTCGTCTGCACTGCCCGTGAGACGCGGACACGAAAGCTTCCCGTCGGCGTCCGTTTTCGCCTCTGCCCCTCTGCTATTCACCTCCCGTCTAAAAACGTCTGCAACGCACAGAAGACGCGACCCTGAAAGCGGCGTTCTAGCGTTCCATCAATGCTCGAGCCACGGTCCAAAACAAGCGTCTGTCAGCGCCTACCGATGTGCGGTAATAAGCGACCGAGAGAACGAAAAAATACAAAAAATGAATATGCAGTTTTTCTATTTTTAGTGTTCTTGTAATTTTTTTTAATTCTTTTGCATGGCATCCGCGAGCGGGGTGCGTGAGTGTCATGACTCAGAATTAAAACGCGACGTAAGAATACTCGCCTTTGGTAGGCCAGGTGCACTGCAAAACTTAAAAGCTTGCCTTTCGAGGCGCAACGACGGGAACATACCTGGGACAAACTTGATGCGAGCCGAACGCCCGATTGCCTCCAACCAAATGGCTCGCAAATTCTTACCAGTGGTAATCGGTTCATCGAACGACGTTTCATCGACAGATCGTTTCATCGACACGCGATGTTTCATCGACAGATTGTTTCATCGACAAATCGTTTCGTAGACAGCTCAGATTAGCTTTTTTCTGTAATACGCTGCATGAGACTGTCGCCGCGAAGCGGCGTGTACGGGTCGGTCAGGTGGGTTAACATTTTTGTAATGGGCCGCCGCAGACCGTCGCTGTAGAAGCGGCGTGAACGCAGGCTTGGGGAGGGTGGGGTAAACGCGCACCCCAGTGGCACACGCGTGACGAAATGTCCCTACAGCGTGCAATTCGAGTGACGAGTGTCGATGAAACGATCGTGTCAACGAAACGTGTCCGTGTCCATGAAAAGTTGTCCACGAAACGTAATTCCACGAAACGAGTTTCGGCGAAATGATAGGGACCCGGCGCGTGCTTGCGGCAGTTGTTTGTTGCAAACTACGTCGGTTGAGGAGATCTTCCTCTAAACACCCCTGTAAGCTCAAAACCACTCGCACTCGTTACAAGTGACGAGGCTCAACGATCTTCGCTCGTCTAACACTCCGCGAGACAGTGGCTGCCATGTGTTGTTAATGTTACAAACCAAAGCGAGAGAAGCAATCTCAGAAAATATTTGAAAACAATAATGACTTTAGCTTAATTACTTGCTTCTCAAACATAAAAAAAATAGTCGATTAAAATAGTGTTACGGAACGGAGATACAAATTCACAACCAACCCTTCACACGTCAATCATCTCTCCAGCCAATGAAAGATATAAGCACCTTGTAAGCACTGGGCGGGGCTTAGCAGGCTGCAACCTCCACCTTCTGTAAATAAATTGCGTCTAACAGCGTAAAAATTGCGCCAAAAAAAGGAAAGATTATTAAAAAAAAGACGTGCCGTCTAAATTCCCTTTAAAAAATCTATGACCACTAAAAAAACATTTTTGCAGTGTTTTTTAAAACCTTTTTTTAAGTGTGGAAGGCGATAGCTAAACATAAACTTCCGCTCGTTCCCTAACCGCGTGCAAGCGTCTCTGTGTGGCCTACAATTAAGAAGAAAAAAAAGTCTCTGTGTGGTGTGGCCTAGTCAGTGCGTACCTGACTCGCAACCGAAGGGTCGTGAGTTTGAATCCAGCCTAAAATTCTTCAAAGGTTTCTTCAAGGTAAATTAATTACTTTATAAAGTGAAATCATTTGAGACATGCGCGGCGACCTTTAATTCGCATTACATGGCATGTCTTTTAATCGCTCTCATTCCACGCATGACGTCACGTTTCACGTGAGCGTTGTGGGTCGTATAGAAATTCCCGCGCGAGGTCATGGGGCTGTGATGTCATGACCCTATCGACCAATCAGGGTTTTCCCGTGACAACGCCACCGACGCCGGCTTCTCGGCGACACGAGCTCCTTTACGCTATCGCGTTAAATAAGCCAGTGTCGTGTTCGCGCTAACAGTGTCGGGCAATGTACGTTGTCTTCTATCGAAAAACGAGAAACTTTCCAGATATAGGCGACCAAGGTCTGCAAATGCGAAAGCATGAACTGTCCCATGGAGCAAGCTGACGTCATCAGCTTTGAAGCCGCGCCAAACGGCACCTAAACTCCTGTTCCAAGTGAAGCCGCGATCTGATGGCTCCCAGCTTTGAAGCCGCGCGAAAAGCCTAGCCAAAGCCGAGATCTGATGGATTTCAGCTTCTCTCCATTGGCTGGCGCGCATCATAGTTTCAGGGAACGAGGCTCTCATTGGCCGCTGCGCGTCAGTTTTAAGGAGGGCCACCCCATGGCACTACGTGCCCGCACCGCCAGAATCGGCTGGCGCGCTCAGGCAAACCGCCAGCGCGCGGTAGAGAATGGCCGTGCCGCCGCCCTGGAGGGCGGCGGCACGGCGTTTGTGAGCGTGGCGTGGCCACTTCACGAGGACGCGCGCAAGACCGACATTCATGCTTTCGTATTCACAACTCAAAAGAAGTGCTTAGGTGTATTTCGAGCCTTTTATACTTGCAAACGAGTGCCGGGGAGGACGCAGTAGCACCTAAAGTGGCAATAAACTGTCCTGCTGTGTTAATGATGAAGTGAAGTGAACGGAACAAGAGGAAACAAAAACCGAAGGTTTCTAATGGCTGCGCCCATGCACACCTCCCTGAAAGGTTCTATAAGTTCTGGATTACGTTCGAAAATACGGATTGTGAAACTTTTCTGTACTTTTTATCAGTACTCGAGTGCTAGTTGGTTATCACTAATCTTCATTCTGTGTCGTGTTATACATATAAAAAAAAACGAAAAAAGTGATACATTTAATACACAGTGCGTAAACCGTTTGAAGTCCTCGAGCTTCGATGAGCGCTTAAATCTGCCATGCACACATGTACACACGCAGGCACACGCAAGCGTGCCCACGTAGACATAAAAACAACAAACACACACATACACACGTATACACACGCGCACAATCAAGCGAACTATATACAGGGGATGCTGCAAGTTTGCAATTTTTCACAGGTTCTCTGACGCTGCCCCGCCGATAGCGGCGCCGCCTCAACGGTGTGAAGTCAGCGCCCCACGCGTTGGTGTAGGGCAGATTTCTCGGCATTTCGGGGCGGAAGGGGAGACCTTTAAGGCTGGTAAGGTTACGTTAATAACTGAAGGTTCAGGCCGTGACAGCCGAGGCATTGTACTCTTCGCGAAGGTCGGAAGCCACTATGTTTGTCTCGACACGGGTTTCCTGTTATAACCTTCTCCGTTTGTTTGGTGCAACTCATGAATTGTACGGCTTAGTATCAATCTCGAATAAGTTCAACGCGGGGGCTAACGATGAGTTACGACCATTTACACTGGTTTTCAACTCGAGAAAAACGCAAGTTTTGCGCATTGCTCATACGCCGCGCGAAATAGTTTCTTGCAAGATTTGCTTGTCGGAGACTCGGACTGCGCTTCTGCACCCACGTGATTCCACAGCGGACCATCGCACGATAAACAATTAGCGATTTGCTCAAACATTGGCTAGGAATACGACCCGAGGGCAGCAATACTCGAATCGCTTCGCGCCAGAAAGTCGCCTATGCAAATCATTGCGTGGTACGGCTACAAGAAGACACAAGTTTACAGCATTGTCAAGACGTGCAGACAATCTGTCAGCCAGGAAGACGCTATGCGGCAGACCGAACAAAGGGCAGAAAAATGTCGATAATGATTTCATCTTCGCCTCTGCGTGTTTTCCTGTATATCGTGAATTTTCCGGATTTATCTCGACGACCTTTTATAGTAATGACATCTTAACAAACTCCAGGCGTCGCCTATGTTTTTGCTTCTTATCGGCTCTGTAGAGCAACACAAATTTGCCGAACACTCGCCACCTGTGTCATTTCTTAAAAGTATCACGAAAGGAATTTTGGGCTGGGATAAATTATTTTAGATTGGGACTTTACCCAATCACGTCTCGTTTAGGAGGCCAAAAGGAAACAAGTACCGCGAGGGTTAGAAAGCCAAAAGCCTGCTTTTCGGTAGGAAAACATTTTAACATATATAGCGGACTAGTTCTTACCTCCTTCGAAAATGCTGTCCGCCTTTTCACCGTGATGCATCCGCGGCACGTCGACCATCAATCCGTCGACGGAAATTCGGATTTGGGTTTGTGGGCGATCAGTGCCGTGACGGCACTTATATCGTCCCTTGCGAATGACAAGCTCCATGGTGTGAAAGCACGGTGGGAGCGTGGAGTCATCGGTTCCAGTAAAATCAAGGTAGCGCTACAGGTCCGAACCGGATGCCAAAGTGTTAGCCCGAACTATTATCTTATTTAAAAGTTACAAGTGATTTTCCAAAAAAAACAAAATTCTTGCCTTTTTTTTTTAGTTTTCGGCGCCATAGAGTTTCATGTATTTTAGAACACCGTCGGCCGCCATTTTCCTACAGAAATTTTCAGAAAATCACTTATAACTTTTGAATGACATATTGGTTCGGGCTGATACTTTGCCATCAGGATCCGACTTCTAGCACTATACTCTTAGAAAAGAAGGTCTATATGGTCTTCCCTAAAGGGAGAAACGCTCTTGACACACATATGCTCCTTCACAAAGGAAGAAACGTCCCTGAAAGCTGGGGAGCTAAGTTCCTGCGTCGTCTGCATCTCCATATGGCGGCCCCGAATTGAACGAATCGAGCTTAATAAGGCTTAACCAGGACGCTATGTCTATTGTACCGGGCGAGAGGAGCAGCATATTAAAGCGTAACACGAGCTTTCCACGAACTGTGCTTATTTCCGAAGCCAGTTTCTCCCTGCAGGTAAAGAAACTTGCGTTTCGAAAGCAGTCACTCAGTCTTCTCGTCGTCAGCGCTGCGATGTTAAACGGAGACAACCGATAGCCAGTTACTTCACGCACTTTACGTCTTACCTTGGCTATTCCTCGAGCCACAAACACAAGCCTTCGTCAGCACCACACATCACGGTAGAGTGGTGAACCATTCTCGAAACCAAAAGCGGCTCTCAAAAGAGCAAATTCGAAGCAGCCCACTTGGCTCATTGTTGCACGGTAACCAGAAAATATCGCGTGGCGAAGCGAGAAAGAAGGTTAAACCGCTCGCCACCAAATGGCAGGGTTAAGGAGAGTAATTGCTTACCCCTGCCACAATATAGGGCGCGAAGTTTTTTCTCGAGCTCTCCTTTTTAAAAGGAAAAGCCGCACATTCATCATCATCATTGCAAGTTGCTAGGCTAGGTGGCGCCAATTACCGCTCAATTTATGTGCTACAAAACAAATTCATTTGCTCACGTCACGATTGCGCTTCGAGAACCTTTCTTATAGACACACGTCGATACATTACGCGTACCACATGCATCAGCTGAACATATGCAACGAGCGCATACACATACGCGGCACATACAAACATCAACGCTACAGCACAGTAACCCGATTATACTTCCGAGCTTTGCTCTTTCCCCTTTATACTCGTCGTTTTAAAGGTACGGATTATCTCCGAAGCAATAAATAATATTCTTAGCATGTTGATTTTTTTCAGTAATGTCATACGTCTGAAAGTATTTTGAACGGCTCAGGGGATGAATCTCTTATAAAAAGTAAACGGTCATGCCGTAATTATTTGAAAGCCAAAAGAAGCCTCTCCATTGCGGTTCCAAGCCATGTCTTTGCTTCCCCGCACAGCACATCGTAGCCAGTTTTTCTCTCGTAGTATTTTTTTTCAATCGTGCTGTTCGCGTGCGGCTGCAGTTAGCCAGCTTTTCTCTCGAAGTATTTGTTTTTTTCAATCGTGCTGTTCGCGTGCGGCTGCAGTTGTCGCCTTGAATTCATTCCTGTAGAGGGGGTGTTCACTCAGCTGGAAGCGATGCTTCACGGGCAGAGAAAAATCGCTTTTCGATAAACGTGAATGCAGTCAAAGCCGCTACCTGCGGCAGGTGTTAAAGGGGCCCCGCAAGGACTTTTGTACAGTTTTTTTTTAATTTGCACCGAACCTAAGTGCACTGAACGTAGTAATTTAATGAAACTTTACTTTTCTCAAATTTAGCTTTATTTTAAAAAGTTATAGGCAAATTAAAATTACAAAAACAAGCAAGCGCTCACGGCTGCCGCACTCCGTGTCGACGGCTCGAGAGGGCGCCACTAAAGCATGTTCTAGATAGGCTGTATGAGGCGGGCAGCCAGGGCGGCTCGCAATGCATTTGCTGCGCGATTAAACGCTAATTTGGCATGACACTTCATCGGCCACAAACGACAGCAAACACGGAGTAAAGATCAGTTCTGACCTGGAGCCACTTCGCGCTGCCATATTGCCAAATGGCCATACCTCAAACCAAATGTGCTCGCCGGAGGCCTTCGGAACGCTCGGAACCGGTCGGATACTCGAGCCCGTATACGACCGCAGCGCCGCCGCGTATATTCGGGACCTTTCTACGCTCGCCGCTCGTCGGTGCCTGATCCCACTACCTCTTTCTAGTGTGCGCAGCCTTTTACACCGCTTGGTGGCGGATATGTCTACGGGTAATTTCTTGTTTCCGTACTTTATAACCTGCATTTGTTTCTTTTCTGATCTAAAATACTGAACAAAAACTACTTTCATAAATAATTGAAACGGTTCGCGCCACTTATATTTTGTATTTCGACTAAAAAGAAGCTTTTAGCGGCTCTGACCTGTAGTAAGCCCAAGACCAAGGACTTCACATATCGCGCGCTTTCGGCACCGCGGGTCGCCCCCGTAGGTGGAGGAGGTTTCCGCGTCGTCCGGTGAAAGTATGCCGCACTGATATTTTGTTACTCTATCCGTGCCCGCTGGCTTGCCCGAACCCCAAGAGATGTGGAAACCGCAAAAAAGGTAGACGCTTAAAGATGATTGCAGGGCCCCTCCGTGGTGAGCTCGAAAACGTCTAGCGCCCATCCCAACGCGCCACTTGGAGCAAAGTTTCTCCAGGAACGGTATACTATATTTAAACAGCGAAAGAAAGGATAGCTTTCTTGTCGATTTTATCTACCAACCTCTCTTAATGCTAAAATTCGAAACTGTAAATATACGTGCTTTCAGTAATATTGTAAGACTGTCCAGTCCTTCCCCCAGAGCTCAGTCGCTCTCGGGAAAGGGACAACGGGACATTGGAGACGAAATTTACATTGGTTACTGTATACGATAGGAGCTACGTTTCAGACCAGCGTTCCAACATGACTATCCAGAGGTCGATCGATTGCACCATAATCCCTTAAGCTGTCCTAAACTCTTTAATGGACAGCAGAATGTAGACCTGCGACACCGTGCCCCCTCCGATCACGGCCCGACCAGCGCCATCAGTGCCCGACAGTTTACGTCGTCTCATCTTGTTGTTACACCACTGATACGCGAACAGACGGTCACATCGGAGACAATAGATCTTTTCCCGAATCGAAGCGTCCCTGGTGGCAGGGAATGATGGCCACTTAGTTTTGGTTTCAGTCACAGATTTTGTAATAACGATCGTGCCGTGACGGAACACGCTGCTTGCGTTTTCATTGCTGCGACTTTCTACAAGTGTACAGTATACTGTAAGCGTTGCCAAGAGATAAAAAAATTGCCACTGTTTTTGTGGTTCCCGATGTGCCGTATTTTGGACAAAGGTAGGCAAATGTAGAGCGATGGATTGCAACGTCCCTGCTGGTGCCCATGTCGTGCAAGCACGTTCGCGTGCCCTCGAAGAAAAGTTATGCAGGCTTGGAAGTTCACGTGCTTGGCTGCAGTAGTACAGACAGCGGCTGTCTGATCGAAACCAAATCCACGCCACTCTGCTCCGTGGCCAACGGGTTTAGCGTGCAACGCGCGCAGCGTTGCATGGGGGGATTTTTGTCTTCGTCTCTTCGTTCGCAGCACACAACACTGCCATCGCGATGTAGCTTCTATGTTGTTGACACGCAGAAATACAAAACAACGTTGATTTCCGGTTGGCACTCGGCATCAGAAAACAGAACCGAACTCTGCACAGAAGACACGCAGGCACCCGGCAACAAAACTGTCTTTGACGCAGCTTCCGGGGTTTCCATAACGTCGTCAACGACGACACGTCGTTCCGTAATAATCCGGAGGCGGCCATCTTAGCCCAGTGTACGTAGCGCTTCTGGCACTGCTCCGGAATTTCGCTGTTTCTAACGGCTTCGTTTGCTTCTTTGACAAAATTAGTGGTAAAAAAGTCAATGCAATTGAAATGTTCTGCACGTTTGGACTGGGAGACGGAATTACAGGTGGTTTTAGCCGCCGCAGAAGCTCAAATAATTCAACAACGTTTATAATTCAACGCGTGCGTCATGCTAGAAAAACGAAACCGAAAGAAGATGGGGCAGGAGGGCGCAACTTTTGCTCCTGTCTGCCAGGACAACGCCAGGAGCAGAAAAACGCCTCGTTCCTCTCTTCTCGTGTCCGCTTGGGGGCGCGTCAGTAGGGAAGGAAAACGCGCCCTCGCTGCCTTTTTTCTCCTTTTTTTCTTAGAGTGTACCTTTGGGCGCAGAATGAGCGTTTGACAGTGGCAAAGCCAGGAACTGTTTTTCGGGGGGGGGGGGGGTTGACTCAGAGGTCGATGGCTTGGGGTGCGGAGAGGGGGAGGGGGGGTCAAAATGCATGTGTATATTATATGGGTGGCTTGATTTCAAAAAAGGGGGGGGGATGGGGTTGAAGCCCATAAGCCTCCTTCCTGAATGTGCCACTGACGTTCGACGATGCGTATTTTAGTTTTTGTGGGGAAAAGAAACCCTGTAAATGTTTTTCGGGGACATCCTGTGCCACGCCACGACTTGATTTCTCACTTCGCTTTTGAGTTGGCGAGGAAAGATAAGACAAAAGAAGTAGAAAAATCATTTCATGGTCCCTTTAAAGGGGACGATCTCCACTTTAAACTGTCCATGAAATGATTTTTCAACCTCTTTCTACTTGGACGTATTCAGCTAAACACATTTTTGAAAGAGTGCAAGAACCTGAGCCTAGAGCAGCGAGTAATTTTCTTAAAAGATAGTTTTAATAAGTTTTAATCGTAAAAATACGATAACACCGAAGCCGAAACTAACCTTCAAATTTACTGGTTCGCCATACTGAAGGGCGTCCGCCCGAAACGTCGTATATATACCCCTTGTCCGCGTATTTTTTCGAGAAGCACAACCTTATTACTTGCGATTACGTGTGTTGATGTTGTAGAAACATCAACACGTGGGCAGTTCGTGCCTGCTTCGCCCAGCGTCAGAAGCAGTCAGAAGGCCGCCGCGATCGTCGGTGGGAATAGTTGACTAGGATTCATCGAGCCTGTCTGAG
The DNA here is from genome assembly GCA_037355805.1 of Ixodes ricinus. Classification (NCBI taxonomy): domain Eukaryota; kingdom Metazoa; phylum Arthropoda; class Arachnida; order Ixodida; family Ixodidae; genus Ixodes; species Ixodes ricinus. Next base: position 65,176 of record JAZHYW010009343.1, on the reverse strand, counting down.
TCCAGCAATGGCCAGCAAATGCTACAAGACTTTTTTCAGCACGACATTTCAGACGATTCGCCATTCGCATTCGATCCGCCGGCATATCGCCTCCGAGGGGACCACCCGTGGCGGCTGCGTTCGCGATCCGCCGACATATATGGACCCCGATGCCGCTTCAGAAGCAGTATGGCATGGGAGGTTTTTGTTTGCTAGAACGGCGCGAAGTGTCTTCAAGCGCGACGCGAAAGCTAAAGCCAGCGTTCGCTTCGAACTCCTCGGACCCACTTCCGTCGCGGAAACTTCTCGGTCGGAAACCGACGAGATGACACTCTGCCCCATTTCTTCGTGGTTTTATTTTACCTCCCCACAGCACATCAGCAATTCTCCCCATCCTCCATCGCATGCCGCACATAGACTACGCCAGACACAATCCGCAAAGCCACAGACGATCACTACCACCTACCACGCCGCACAACGCCTTGGAGGAAGGAACGTCGTCTGCTCTCGGATACAATATTTGACGGAATTTGAATTGGATTTGGATATGCGGCTAACCCCTTTGTGACGGGGGATCCCAGCGTACTGGATCTCGAGCGCCATTGCTCGTTGTTGCCAGTAGAGCGGCAGCCAGCGATTCGGAGGTGTGCTCGTAAGCTTCAAAATGAGTTTTTGCGAAAGAAAATGATTATTTCGATGAGATATTTTGTAGACATACTCAGTTGTGGATATTTAGTGCGTGGGAAAAAGTTTATAAAAATCGGTGGCCATCAGTATTTCGCCGGAGGCTTGAATCGAACTCAGAACTTTCTAAAACGTATCGAAGAATAGAACTCTTTTTTTTGACGACTGCTATAAATAGTGCAAAAGTATCTGCTTTTCGCGATAAGATTTTTAATAGTTAAGGGTGCTCTTAATTCCTTGCCCCATCCACCCGCTTTGGCCTCACGGCTGGCAGTATGTTGAAAATAAACAAAAAATATTTAATAACCGAAACTGAAGACTACCTGTTCTTCTGGGAAATCATTTCTCGGGTATCTTGATATTCCGTAGTGGATCAGCTGGGCGGCCAGCGTCTCACATTCAAATGACACATTCTCGTGAACTCAAGGCTGAAAAGTATCCTTTGAAAATGCATAAAAATCAAAATCTAACCACAAAAAAAAAAAAAAAAAAAGGTTCTTGCACTGAGAAGCGCAGCAGACGACCGACTTCCGGTACGGGGAGCCGGACTTCCGGGTGGCCTCACGCCCGACCGGCTGGGAAAGCGGCTAGGGGGCATCCACACGAAGGAGAAATCCGCCACTTTCCTCCGCGGAGCGCGCATCACGTGAGACATACGTCATCCCTTTTTGACGCCTCGCGGCGCGTTCTCCTCCGTGGCGGAGGCGCGGAGGCTTCGTTCCATCAGCACGAAAGCTCTGCAGGTGCACGCGGCGGAGCCGGGGACGGAGTTTCCCGGGTCGTTGACGTCACGACATCCGTCCGCGGAGTTCTCCTTCGTGTGGATACCCCACAAGCGACATCTAGGCTCGCCATTCAGAGATGTTGCGAGAGAGCTTCTTCGCGAAAGAATCGAATGCTTTTTTCTACAGAGTCCACTTTCCCAGAAAATTGTCCGTTCGTCCCTCCGTTTGTCCGAGCATTTCTCGCGTAAATATAGCGGGGAAACCGATGTCACGTGACTTTATGAAGTCACGTTACACCACAAAGACATTGTGACGTCAAATAACAAAAAATGTCCTTGAAAAAAAAAAAAGAAGCGGCGCGTTTTAATAATTGGGTTTTGTAAGCTGACAACATTCTTGGCTCCTTGCCGATCTAGTATTACGACGACATTCGTCTGACATTTCATGGATTGTGGCGTTCCGATGTAACGCCACGTGTGATTATCCAGAAATGGGAGACGAAGTTGGTGTTGGCTTAACATTGAGTGATGTAAGAACGCAGAGGAGGGAGTATGTAACAACCTTCTTTTGTGATGTTTTTTTTTTTGCGTGTTGAGTATTTAATAACAAAGGAAAAATTAATTGCGCCGCTTTGTAGGATATACGAAGCGTTGAAGTCGGCACGAGCGTATACCGAAACAGCCCCACAAATGCCCCTCGCCGCGAGGTCTCCCGGGGATTTTCCGGAAAGGCCTCATATTGACCTTTCCAGCGGCGGTATCGAACCAGGCGATTCACAGCGCGCGTACTGGTTTTGATTGTGTACATACGTTAGTGCTGCCCGACTGCGCTGGGTTGTGGGTTTTCTGGTCGGTGGGCTGTGGCAGCGGGCCCAACAGTCGGACACTTACGATCTACGAAAAGTCCCCAATGTCTTCGGATAATATTCGTGTAACCAAGAAAGAAATCCTGCGCTTTCCGCATTCTCTTCGGGGATAGAAAACTGTACTCCATGCTCGAGCAACAACCTTCTTGAAATCGGAAATGAAACAAAAACTTGTGTAGAGTCGAAAGGTGATCACTCTAAGGGAACACTAAGGTGCATTTTTTTTTTTTTTATGTCTGTAGTCTCCGTTTCTATACTCGGGGAGATAACTCATCGGGCCCCACATTACGTCTAGTGATCTTTTGTTGTCGTTTTTTCGCCCGGCGAACCAACCTTTTATTTAAGTTCACGTGCCGCTGTACATCAGAACCCCTTTTGGGAAAAGGGCACTGGTAGAGTGCGCGATTACTTGGCAGGAGACAAACGAAGGGATGAACTAAAACGTTTGAGGTCACATTTGAACGTCGCCAATATGAAGGGTGCAATAGGCCCCTTATCAAAGTACTGTGTCGTTTGTTAGAAGTTCGGAACCAACGTCCTTATATCAATGAATAGACGTTTTGCTAAATTACCCAAGCATCAAGGATAATGCCGGGAATGTAATTCTACGCACCGCACGCGCTCGCCTTCCTCGTAGAAAAGATTCGAAGTCAATAATCCAAGTAAGGTGTTAAGCGCCGTTCACACATATGCGACCGAGCAAGACCGAGAGAGAACAGACCGGCTTTTAAGCCTCTTGGCGACCCCTTAGGGCCGGATTGCGCTGCAGCGGAGCTGGTCCTAAGACTGCCGCCAGAGGCTTAAAAACCAGTCTGGTCTCTCTCGGTCGTACTCGGTTGCAAGAGTGTGAACGAGCCTTTAACGAACGCGCGTGCAAGATGAAATTTTGTTTTAGGCTTTTAAGCCTTAGAACAGGAGCTACTGCAGTGTACACGCCAGCTCGTGCAGCGCGTGCAACTACACTCGCAGCATGCTCCCTGGTGCTGGGGTGATTTAGCAAAAGGGTGTATACACGTTTGCAAGAAAGGCTCCTGTGAGCTGCCATTCTGAGCGATGCTGGCGCAGCGTGATGTTTCCGCCATACTGGGGTGCGCCAGGGGCACGTCGCTGGGGTGCGCGATTGCGAGATGGCGGCGTCTGGTGTATCGCCGACGGCCAGCGTTAGCGACACACTTACTCAAACGCAGGAGAAGGTATCCACTCAGAATCGTAGCATGAAATATTGTAGGACTGGAGCATCTTTGAGGGTTGGGGCCGACTTCTACACCATTCCAATGTTTAGAAGTCCTCAGCCCAGCGTGCGATCTCCTCAGTCCAGCACCCGCATGTTCGTCGCTTCGAGAGCCGAGCGCTTCACGTGCCATACGCACGAACACTGAAAATGGAAGCCGACACGAGCCCTTCTTTAGAAAGCTCTATAACGACCGCAACATCTGTTCCAGCCCGCCGTAGCAGCCAGAGTTGCCACGAGCGCAGCCATCGTTGATGCAATGGCCATGTGGCTTCTGGCGCATTCCTGATAAGAATGCGCCAGATAGTTTTCAATTTTTTTTTTTCGGTTTGTTACTGGTTTAGGTATTTTATTTAATTTCTCGCGCTCTTTCGCGGTCGAAGACAAAACCTGTATGTTTTCTAATTATTTTTTTTTAATTTCTTTTTGCGCTCAGTGCTGTGTGCTTCTTGTAAGGGACGCTTGGCAACATTGTACGACAAGCAGCGAACGTAATGGAGTAGGTCCGCCTCGCCTCGGCGCGCTGTTCGAGGTTAAGGCGGGATCCCACTTGCAAAGGTGTATTGACAAGCTCTACTCAGCCTCTTGTATACTCACAAAGCCTGGCAGTTCGATGACGGAGCCACAGAGTGCCCGGTCGCAGATTTGGAGCTCGAGAATCTGGTAGCACAGAGTATTTCTCGGGGAGTCCGGGTATTCAGCGCACAGCTTTTGCAGCGGCGAGGACCAGAAACATGGTTTTCAAAACCCGACGAGAAAAGAAGCGCGGCAGCCCGAGGAACGCGAGAAGCACGAGAGCGGACATTCCATCGCTCGGGGACAAGTGTGCTTCGGCGTCTCGCCGCAGCGGGACGCCCGTTACATGGCTCTTGTCTGTCGCCTTCATCTTTTTAGTTTCGGCGGTCGCGTCTCGTGGCGATCTGCCAGGCTTTGTCAGTATTGAGGAGGCTAAGGCGGCTCTACTGCCCGCGACGTTTGAAAAACGGTTCTTCGTTGCCCACACGCGAGCAGGTACAGGTGGATAGCTATCCCATAGCGCCACCAGCGACACCGCTCCCACGGACAAGCGTATAAGTTTCTTGAACGACGTTTTTCTTTGCGCAAGCTATTTCGCAAATTTTACGTTCACCATAAAAGTTTAAAGCCACAATAGAATCAATACTTTTTCCACCGCATTGAATGCACATCCAACGCTCCACCGGATCTCGTTGCTTCTCTGGCGGGCTAGTATGCGTAGCGAGCACCACCGAGCGGACGCGCCACGAAGAGACGCTAGGCGTTCTAGGAACGATCAACTGATTTTGGATCTTAGATAACGTTGGTCGGAACCACTGCACAATGCGCGCAAGTCTAAAACTTTCTAAGACGGCGATAGGGTTGACGAACACCCTTGAAGGTCGTTCGCCGCAATGACACCCGCTTGAAACAACTTTAGCGGGGGTTGTTTTATTGCCCACATTGAAGAATTTATTGTGAGTCCCAATGCTTTTTACTTGAGATGCATTCCTTGAACTTAAATGTATTATGCTTCACGTATAATATTGACGACAACTAGCCAACATACTTGAAGCCTTTGTACACCTTACTCGAAAAAGAAGTAATATATTGCAATTACTTAGGTTAGATTACTCGATTACTGGAGAAGAAAAGTAATTGCCCGTTGCTTGAGAAAGTACACCGTTAGTTTCCGGTTTGCTTTAGCTTTAGATTTTTGAATACGGCCAATATTTCTGCCGGTTCGGAAACAGTTTTTTTTTACTGTTTATTATTGGATGAGAATCGTCGAATTATAAACCGCTTTCCTTCTTATTCATCTACCAATTTCGGTAGACCATCTGTCTGACAAAAACTCGGCTCGAACGTTTCTTTCTTTTTTTTTGGTAGGAAACTTGTAGAAACAGGGCGCCATTATACACGAACTCATCTTCTGTTACGTCACGGCGCGGTGGGTGGCGCGTCGGACGCACTTCCGGTCCGGGGCTGTGGGCGGAAGGGCCCATGCCAGACGTGTATTCCTGCGTTGTTTTGAAAGGAACCAGACAAAAACCTGCCTTCTCGTCAAAATGCCGCGACTGGGGCTGTACCAAAAGAGTCGAGAAAGGTTTGAAGGTCAGTTTCTCATGTGCTCGGTTCGTCCGAGAACGTGGATATGTGCCGTGAAAAGGGAAAACCAGACGCCGTCGGACCACGATTGCTTGGGCGGGAAGCACTTTGGGTTGAATTCACGGATACTTGTGGTCATCAGATTTATTTGTTTTGTTCCAACATGAACGCCGGAAAACCGTCAAGTTGTACGGACCACCTGCGGACTACGTTCAGTGCGTCTTCGAAGTTCAAACGGCCGCCTGATCGTTCGAACTGTCGTCTGCTCTTTCAAACGTTTCTGCTTGTCGTCTGCTCTTTTGGAGGACACCGGCCCGTAGACCAAACATGGGCCCGGTACTTGCGATAAGAAGTAAGTGCAGGCCTCAAAAGACTTAAATTTGAAGGTTGGTAAGCAGGCTCGATGTAAACAGTAGATACAAGGAGGTGTTGATCATTGTTACCAGTGGCCGTCACCTACTTGTTATGCCTGATTCACTTGGTCCGATTCTGCTTGCGATTTTCAGTGCGATCGACGTCGACCATCTCAGCTACGGTTCACGCTTTTGCAGCCCGAGCGACGTCGCTAGTGAAAATTGCGAGCGAAATTTCATCATGTGAATCAGGCTTTAGCGTGCATTCCGCGGCGTCCACGCGGAATGAATCGCCGCATGTTAGATTATTCACGCGAAGTTTTGCGGTGTAACCAGCCTCGTCAATTCTCGCTGACGCCGCCCAAGTAGTCAGACATTGCCAGGAAGACGTAAAATCAACAATTCCAACGCGAAAAAGAGCGCGGGGACTCACACCGACGCCGACAACATCGCATTTCAATGGTTTGTTTATGGGCGACGGCGAGCTTCTTGCCCACACCCCCATCGCGCATGCGCGGCGCCGGTGGCGTCCGCTAGGGCGCTCCGGGCGCTCCGGTTTGTTTGTAAACATGAGTTGGCGTATAAAGGGGAGGAAAAAATAGTAACGATTACAAGGAATTTTAGTTCTTTCAAAATGATTACTCTTGCGATTACGTCATAATAAATGTCTTCAAGTGATTAGCAAGATTACTCTAGTTGACTACATGAAATTTTATTACTTGTGATGAGTGCCGGAGAAGTCTCGCGTACTTGTAGTCTTGCAATCGCGGAGACGGTCACCCGCGAATGAGCGCCTTACAGAATTGTCGTAGTATATACAGGGTGCTCTCCTGCATCTGTATTTGCCTTTTCTATGTACCTGATAACTGCAATGTGCTGCTTGCCGCTTGTAGAAGGTGTTCACCGGCATCCTAAGGGTGTTGCTGTAACACCCTTAGGGGTGTTAACCCTGGGACAAGCTGATCTACATCCTTAAGGGTGTATAAACGTTTAGTGTAAAGGCCAAAAATGTTTACAATAAAAATTGTATAGTACATGTATATATTTTCTTTCTTTCGCAGCGGAAACTTTATTGTTTTTCCTATTTCTTCGCACGTAATTCGACAGTTCTTGAAGATTACTTTACGATATAACCTATCGTTCAGCGTGTTTGAACGTTTGATTCTCGGCCCCGTCGTTGAACGCAATTGCTGAAATGTACATGGTAATCCCGTACACACTCTGATGAAAGCGCTGGGCCATTTCCGATAAATGACTCTATCAGCGCTAAAGACCCCCTGAGGGGTATTGAAGGGGCCCCGATGAGGTTTCTGAGACCACCTAAATATGGCGATCAATGACTCGGCTGGCTCTAAGCATCCTAGAAATGCCCAAAATACCATGACGATACGTGGCCGATTTCCTTATTAAAACACACCGAGGTCGACCTTGGGCGATGGGAGGAGCATGTTCCGAAACCAGGACCACTGTCGGCCACTAGCGAGCGAAGGATCCTCGCGTCTCCGACCGGTGAACAATCGGAATGATATCTCGAATGCGCGCGGCTCGTCGCCCGCAGAGCCTGAACACCCAACTTCGACGAGTTTTTTTTTTTTTCAGTCGTACCGCTTTAGCAGACACAGTGCTTTCTATGAGCTTTACTTATCTTCTTTCACGTCGCGTGTTGATATACGCTCCAAAAGCGTCAGTGGATGCTTCAAACCAATATTTTGTCTGCTACACGAGCTACTAAAAGGCCACATGCTGCTTCATTCACTGCGTACTATCTATATTACTTAAAACAAATGGGCGCTGACTGAACGTGTCTATTGAGACAGCTAAACGTCATTGTAACGGTACTTGTGACTTCTGTTACCAAATATCATAATGAACAAATTATATATGTATATTGTATTCGCGATAACCTCGGTAAGTTCTTGCGCATTAAAGGGTCCCTTAACGTATTTAATATATTGTTTAGCCATTAGCGGCTCGGACTCATCTCAGTTGTTGTTCGTGCTACTCACGGCAGCACCCCCATTTACCTGCAGCAGGTGACTCCAGGAAAGCTACAAAGCAGCAGTGTGATAAAATATGAAACAAGCGCCGGTCTCATGCTGCATTCACACTATAGTGTTCAGATCGCCAACGCAACGCGAGACCCGCTCGTTTTCATTATCAAGTAAACAGCCGCATTCGTAACAGCCTCGCGAATACGGTTCAACCGCAAGTGCGAGTGATGCGCTTATCCCCTGCAAACGGTCTTTAAACGTTCTAAAAAAAAAAACGAAAAAAAAAGGCGCGTATATGAAATTGAAAACAGAAAAAAATAAAACACAGAGAGGACGAAACGCAGACGAGTAAAACACACAGAGAGGATGAAACACAGAGAGGACAGGGACAAAGCATGAAAGTACGCTGCGTTTTGCTTTTATTTTTGCTTCTCAAGTTCTCTGTCTTGCTGCAGACGTAAGTCAAGATTGAGCCCGGAGCCTGGCGGCTAGAATTACCCTTCCCCCGGAAGCAGTGGAGGTCAACTGACTCGATGTCTTTCGTAAGTCGATAAGCTACAACGAAGACCAAGATAGGATCGCCCGTACGTGCAGCACAGCCAGTGCAGCGACTCAACACGCCGAGTTACCTCGTCCTTAGCACGCTCTGATGGATGTCTGGATTCACGCCTGGAAACATCGGAAGACGTCCGTGTCGTTGAAGCGGACTGCAGGCCGGGCATACAGGCCAACGCACAGTTTCCGCACGAGGTGCGGGCACTGCGCATGCGCAGAAACCAGATTTGCATGAGGGGATCGTCTGCGCATGCGTTCCCCGCCGATAGCAGCGCCACCGCAGGGGCATGACGCCAGCCCCACATGTTGGTCCATAGCGAAAACATATTGCTGGTTCCTCGCCGCGTACGGCGAATGAACTATACGGCGCCAGCCGATGGGGCTGTGCACCAACGTTGTAGACTTTACAAGAAAGAAAAAAATTGTCAGCGACCTTTATCTTCGCAACATCCTATAAGGCACGAAATGCAGTATTTATGTGGTTTAAATTAATTAGAAGACATTTAAACCGTTGTTTCACGAAGCGAAGAAAACCTTTATGTTTATGAAATTTACCCGGTATATATTGAGCGGGGAAATCGGGTGATATAGCTCACGTGGCGTCGATTTTCCCGTTTAATTCAGCAACTACATATCGGTGTCGATCAGCGTCATGTGACATTGGGTCACGCGACGTCAATTTTTTTCGGTGCTATATTTAGCGGGGAAACTAAATTGGTGTATAAGTATCGTGACGTCAATTCACATGACATCAAATTTCTCGCTACATTTAGCGGGGAAAGTGAATTGGTGTGTAGACCACGTGACATGAATTGACGCCAAGTGACCTAAACACTAGTTTAGTTTCCCGCTACATTTAGCGAGATATGCATAGACGGACAAAACTTTGGGATTGGGGCTTCCGTTAAAAAGCATTTCATGCTTTAAAAGGAGCGCATTACCGGCCTACGTTACATTAAAAAAAAAAAAGGCGTTACCGTTACTGATAAAAATAAAAGTAACGCTCGTCACTTTGCGTTACTTCTTTATAAATTAAAACGTTTAAATGTTTTGACGTTACACGTATGCATAAACGCTATATTTTATGAAACACTATGGTGTTTCTTTTTTCAAGTGGGAGTGTTTGCGTCGGGAAAAGAGAGGCAAAATTTTCAATATATATATGTGGGATAAGCGTAAGAATTCATAAATCTTAGTGCCTAAAAACTAAAAAAAAAATTAATGTGTAATTTTTTTTAGGTATTGAGGAGAGGAAATGAGTAACGTAACGACGTTATCTGTCACTCGAAATAAGTTACGTAGGTTATACGTTACAGTCTTTAAAAAGTTACGAGTACGTTCGAATGAAAGCAACGTGTTACCTGCAGTGACGCTGTTACTTGTAACGCGTTACCGCCAACGCTGCTATAAACCTATCGGCTGCACACTCTACTCCTCCACACAGACTACAGGTAATCACGCCTACATTAACCGCCATGTCAGGTGACGTCCCAGTGTCCCACAATGTAACGGTATCACCTGCCGTCACATTACAATGTCACTGCTCGGTGTGACGTAACGGGATCATGTGCCATGACATCAAGATATCGTGGCACGGTACCACGTGACGTCATGATGTGACGTGACGTCAGAGTGTCGCGTGACGCTGTAGTTTCGCGTGACGTCTCAGTATTACGTGCCGTCATGGTGTCACGTCACGGGGCACTGTGACGTTTACCGGCGACATTTTCCCGTTAGATTCAGCTCAAAATAAATTTGGCGGATGAAATTCCCAGTAGTACGATATATAGGAAACCACTCCAAGATCAACACGCCATGTAATATATTTAAAAAAAACACCTTTATGCAACTGCAATTTCTTCATTCTTAGATTGCTTATAAAGGCTAATGCGCAGGAAACCATTTAACATTCGGTTTACGAGATTATACAATAGCCAGAGTTGTACTGCTTGGTGAAGAACACAGTGAACGACTCAATTTTTCACAGCTGCGCGTTTGTTCTTCAGGACCGAGCAGACTAAGCGGTAGACAAAATTCAGTGATATACAGTATTTGTAGCGGCTGGCTTCCGGATCTAAGATACATGCGGGTACGAGCAAAAATGGTGCTCAGAATTCTCCCTTGGTGTTGACATAACCTGGGAGGCGCGCGAACGCGCGAAGCTTCAGGGAAAAAGTACGATTATATAGAAAAACGGTCTGAACCGACATCATCATGACTAGTTATTTCTGGAGGGCCTATGTATTAAAAAAGTCTTCAGTTGCGAGTAATGCCTTGTGCTTGTTTCTCCTCGTCCCGGTTCTGTTTTTTCGACGCTTTTAAACCTTCGAATTTTACTAAAGGATTGGATTCTGACTATGATCACAGCTTGTGAGTTTCAGCCTGAGCCACGTGATTTGGGTTCGAGGATGCGCGTTGCTGTGTCAACTCGTGTCAAAGGTTATTGGTCCGACAACACTTGAGCTATCACTATGGCTATTGTTTGTTACAGGCTTAGAATGGCAGGACAAGCCTCTCCCACAAAGCTCTCTGCTCACCATTTTGGTGGTTTCCTCCTCTTCACTCGCCTTCTATCCAGCGTTCGCTTTGTTAAGGTGTAAAGAGCGAACAGTTTTGTGGGTGGAAGCTTGTCTTGCCATTCTTAACCTGCAAGACACTACATACATATAGCATGCATGGAACGCGTCTCCAACTGGAGTGCCTAACGCTCCATTATATTCCTGCTTCAATGTCCGCCTGCTGACGTCACAGTGAAGGATAGCTACGGCTCTTCGTCACGATTCTGGTGATGCATGGCACGACCATGAAAGAGGGTACGATAGGGGCCTCTGCTCTTCTGTAGCTTGCTCTGCAGCAGATCGGGCGACGGCAACTCTGGCAGCCACGAGTAGGAGTGACGCGACGCCGTCTGCAATGTTGCCACTTCTTGAACCAACCAGCAGAATCGCGGCAATCAGTAGGGTTCCTCGGCGGTTCCTGTGACGTGTCTTCTTGCCGTTTCGGGAGCACTTCAATGCAGGGGCGGTTCAATACGGCGCGATACACACCAGTCGGAGCCGCGTTCCAGGAACTGTACTATTATAAGGTATGTTCAATTGATTTGGCCTGGCTAATTTCGTGACCGGTCTGGAGCTCCATCCGGTACCAGAGACACGTCCGAAGGCGTAGTTGCGGCATCAACCTGGTTTGGTGCTAGTGCTCCGGCACGGGCTCCGGCATGGGATCTGGCTTGAGCTTGGTCGTTGGCGTGGACTTCAGCTTGAGGTTGGGCTTCGACCTTGGGCCCTGTGTGCGCATCGGCTCGAGCTTGGTCTGAGACTTGCGCCGTTGAGTGCGCGGTTTGATGGTCGTCCGTAACTGATTCCCTGCTCTTGCTGATCTTCTTGACGAACTTCTTGCCGAGGAAGATGGGGGCCCCCAGGGGACTTTCGCTCCATCGACGAGGAACCCGTGGGGGTTTTGCCTTCGGAGCTGCCGCGGTCTTGGCTGCCACCACTCTCGCCGCCGTGTTGGTGGTAACCCTCGGGGTGGTAGTGGTGGGTGCGCTCACCTTCGGTGGCACTGGAGGTGGAACACTGACCTGGCCGCTGACCAAGGGGATGGCGTGCGAGTCCCTTCTGAGGAGAAAGCGAGAGTTTTAGGGCTCGCACCCAAAGCCTGCATGCGGTGAAACCAAACTGGACCATGAGCACGGTATATGCACCGTCTCATCGTACCGTACCGCAGTGGACGTTATGAGCCAGTCTAAGCCCTCCCGCATTAGCAAAATACAGTGTGTTCTTTTTAATCGAATACAGATTTTTATATAGTGTTTTTTTTCTTAAACTTAACAGATTAGTTTTAAAAAAAACCTTGAAAGCTGCACTTTCGCGGTTTGTGCAGGTGAGTTATACGGCTCAGGGGCAAGCGACACACCCGTACCAACTATATATAGAGACAAGATGAAAATGGCGTGGTGGTCCTTCAGTTGTCCCGCATCCAGCGCGAGCTTCCTACTTTTGATGCCGACTCGGCGTCTCGTCAGCCTCGAGCCTTTCCCGTGCAGCGATAGCACGGTGGAAGGCAACGAGCACGTGGTAGGGGCCGGGTGTTCGAAACACACGCCTCGCCTCTTGTCACGCGCATCCACAGTGTCTCTTCTTTCGCTTCGCCTAACGTTTCTCGTCTTCAGAAGATGAGCACAAGCTCGTGTTGGCAACGGCCTGCTTAGAACCATGGAGTGATTGTGCAACCGTCGCGCCCCTAGCAGCTACAATGAGAACCACACCGATGGGGACAACAACAGCATCGATGAGTTGTGTGTGTTTTGACGCAGCGTCCGGCTGGCTGGAGCTCGTGTTCAATCGGTAAAACCAACCGCTGATTTTTTATTATTTTTTACGTTATCTGTCTGAGACTGAACGCGGGGAGAAAAAATCGGGCATGATCAATGGCAATGCAGTCAATGCTAGGGAGAGGGTGCGCCAACCACTGTAGACGCACTTTCCTCCTCTCCTTCTTATTGCCACAGAAAGCTGACCGCGAGTATAGAGGAGAGGTAGTGAGCTCAGCGAGCGCTCACGGCTGCTGCACTCCGTGTCGACGGCTCAAGAGGGCGCCACTAAGGCATGTTCTGGATAGGCTGTATGAAGCGTGCGGCCAAGGTGGCTCCCATCGAATCTTCGCCCCGCGCTCAATCGAGAAAGATGAAGTAAACAATCCACTGCACGTCCCTTGCGTTGGCAAACACACGGAACTCTGGGGAAAATGGGCGGGATATAGCGCCCCCTATAGTTTGATCTCCTTGCCAATAATGTACGCTATAGATGTTAGGCTGGCGCTGGTATGTGGTTGCAAAATGAAAACAAACGGCCACCAGTCTAAAATTGACTTCCGGCAATGCATTTCCATGGGAAAAAAGAGGTGCTTTTTCTTTCTGTTTGTTAGTGTCAAAGCAAATATGACGAAGCATTCTTTTGTAATAGATAGCTTGGAATGTTTCTCAGTCATGTAGATAAAAATATATTGCTCAGTTACAGTCACTTTTCTTTGAAATAATGATTTTAAACACCGTGCAGAACTTGCTTCTTGCATGCATTTATGTACACTGACACTTGTAGCGACAAAACGGCATGGAGGCTTTGCTGCGGGTGGCTTTGCGTGTCAAAGCAATGAAGGACATCTCTAAAATCAAAACAGACGTCAAGAACTACTCACTGGATCAGTAGCTACCTGTGCATGTAGGCGATATAAATAGTGAAAGGCAAGTAATGAGTGTGATTTTCAATAAATAACATTCGTTTTATTCACTCTGCTCACGCATGGGTGGAAAGGTAAGTTTGTTCTCGCGTTCAAAACATCAAATGTGCATGCTCGAAGACTTTGAAAATGGGGGAAAGACAGAAAACGTTTATCGCCCGATAGATTCAGCACAACAATAAAAGAGAAACACTTTTTATAGTCCCCGTTCTTTTACTGATTTATGCGTTTTACCCGCTCGTTATAGATCTCGCATATCATCAATATTAGCGTCATATGGGTGTTGGTGCATACTTGAACAAGCCCAGCCTTCTTTAAACTGTTATTCTTGCTTAGATTCGTCGCTTGCCTTTACACTTGCTGTGGAACTTATATGATTGGGTCCTGAATACTCAGAAGTTAGCATCGCTCACTGATCAGAAAAAAATATAAGGAAAGTAATGGCATTCTTTAGCGTTAATAAAGTGAACTGCTATTCTTTACGACCCAATGTTATAACGAAGGGAATTCCTGTTATTCTCCGGCGAAGAGAGAAAATGCACGCGCGTTTTCCCATAGGAATGCACAGGAGCACCTCAGTAGTGGACTGGTTGCTGCCTGCTTCAATTTGAAGCCAGAAGTCCCCTATAGACACTAGAGACAGTTGAACATCTAGCGTGCATTATAATACCTAAATGCTCAAAAAAGATCCCTGGCGCGCCCTATATCTTGTACTGACAGAACCCGCTACATCGCCCCGAAGATACGAGTGCAACTTGTGGCTATTTAAATATCCAGACTGCGCGTGTATAGTTGACAAACAAGGCACGGAAACGAGACGCGAGGGAGTAGGCCGTCGGCCTTGAACCGTCCCGCCTTGTCGAACCGCGTTATTTTGGAACATCGTAGGTGGTACACTTCACTCGCACGCGACGCAAAGAACGTACGGGCCGCCGTTGTTTGCCGGAATAAAAAGAGAGCCTGAAACTTGAGCTGCGTCTTCAAACATTTCGTCACAAAAAAATGAAATCAACAAAAGATGCCCGCGTAGTTGTTTTTATTACAGTGCGCACTGAAGTGGATATAGTACCAACACACTGTTTACAAACAAGCCCGCACCTACGCAGAAACCGTATTCTCGTGAGAGGAAGCGTTTGCGCACGCGCGAGTACCGACAGCAGCGCCACCACACTGGCGTGACATCAGAGTTGAGGCTTAAGAAACGCAGGGCGTGGCGCGCCATGAAGCACCCCCCTACCCCCACAGCCAATCAGATTCCGGCATCGGCCGTTAAAAAGTGGCCGAGAGCCAATCGCGAAGCAAGAAGCCCGGACATGATAAGCCGCGCCCCGCGAGTTTCTTGAGCTGTCGTGGACTATACGGCGGGCAAGTATCCCAAAAAGGTGTCTGCCGCATCGGAGCGCAAGGAGGCGGGCACGCCAATCAAACGGCAACATGGAGAATGCGTGCGGGGAACACGCGATGACGGGGCAGCCGAACGCGCGCGCTCCTTCATAATTAATGTTGGAATTAAAAAAAAATAATGCGGTGGGTTTGGGGGGGGGGGGAAGACTACCAAACTTGACAAAGTCAGCGGCGGACGTATTCGCAGACGACCGAGTTACCGCTAAATCTAACTCGTGGCGCCATCTCTCGATATTCGCAGCTAGCACACGACCGAGTGCGTTGTCTGCTCGCTGCTCCTTTCGGGAGATGGCGCCACACGTTACATCCATCGCTAACTCGGTCGTCTGCGATCACGACCGCCGTTGGCTTTGGCAAGTTGGTTTTGACTTTTTATTGGAAGGGAACTACGCCTTGAAATTCGACAAGGTGAAACGGACCTCCTTGATGCAGAGTTGGTGAAGATTTGAGCTTTGATAGTGCAGGAGTCGATATTTCCGGCTCATTTTACAGCGTATCATTCACTTTAGCTACACTATATTAGGAAGCCGTAATAGATGTCGCAAGTCTTCGACGTTATAATGTCTTTTTTGTCTTTTTAAAATCAAATTTATTCCTCTTACCGTTCTCTAAAAGATAAGCTCCTCTTTTCTCCTCCGTTTACTTTCCCTCGCATTCATAATCAATTCAAAGTCTGAATTCATTATTTTCGCATCACTGCCCACATCAACTCTTTCATCTCCACTACGTCATCTGAATGAAACCACTTTCCTGCATCTTTAGTGTCAATATTTAACATTATTGTTTATATCCTGTATTCTATTTTTGTCTTTGCCATGCCCCTCTGTAATGCCTTCGGGTATTCAGATAAATAAATAAAACAGCGTTTGGCAAAAAAAACACACACAAACAAACAAGAAAATAGGTTTTTCAGGCTAGAAGACACTTCGTATCTACCTCATTAAACAGATTAAGCTTGAACAAAAAAATGAAGACAACGCTGGGATATCCATATCGAGCCTGTAAACGGATTCAATAATGACAAAAAAAAAACTATTAACTTTTAAAGATTTTGCTTTTAGGCAGTCCGACACAATACTCCACAGCAGTGTACAGAAAAAACGGAGAGGTATTTGAGGAGGAAAGTAGGTGCATTGAAGGAGAGAAATGTTATATTTGAATGTCTTCTGAGTACAGTATATTTCTTAAACTTAAGTCTTTTAAATAGCCACACCTCGCACACTTCTTCAATGGCAGGGTTGCTTTTCGAAACGCTGGACGAACAAGAGCCTATATTGAACTTCGTGAGTCAATACGAGTGCCCGAAGAGCCTTTCGAACGGATAAATCTGCATACGCCAGGCTTGCTTTTTTCAAAGAGAGAGAGAGAGAGAGAGAGAGAGAGAAAGCGAAAACGTGAATGTCTGCTTCTTAGCTTCACTCTTTCTCTGCCTTTTTTCGAAAGCCTTAGTCCATTTTCTAAACATCTACCGTAAATTTCCTTAAAAAAATAATGCAGATTGGTTTTTGTTGCGAAAACAATAATTAACCTTGCGCAGATGCAAGGTCAGAAGCACTTAAGAGGGCCAATCACCGCAACCTGCGGTGGAAGCTCGAGCGAATGAGGAGCCAGAAAATCTGTTTAAGCCTAAGCGAAACAGTCTGCTGTGTCAAACGGAGCCCGACGAAACGCCACGCTGAGTGCCACAGCTGGCACAGACTTCTTTTTGCGCAATACAATGAATGCGCAGAGGCGCATGCATTCTATTCGTCATCGGATATGGTTATCGGAGCGCAAAAACCATCTGCTAGCTCCGATACGGCGCTTTTGCGCATGCATTGTATCGTCATCAGGGCCCGTTTGCTCGAAGCGCTAACCGCGGCTAAAGTTAGCCGCAGTACCTAGGAGAGGGATTTTGAAATCACGTAACTGGCTGGATAGGGATGCGGGGAAACATGACGGTTCCCCGGTGAGTGAGCGCCGCTCGCTTTAAAACAAATATGTCGTTGTAGCTGCAATATCGGGCGCGTTAGTCAGTAACGAATGGTGCGAGGAGTCTTTCGCTTTGTTTTACCTCACTTAAATCGCAAAGCATGAGCGATGACGTTGCCGCATTTTTTAAATCGTTTTTCGGTTCTGGCCTTTCTTAAGCCTAAATGAACGCGATAATTGTCGCCATGGCAACGTCTTTGGAAAGTGGATTGCCTTGACTCAATCGGCCGGGTATTTATAGCACACAAAAGCAGACAGCGGAGGCTCAGCTGGCTGGTGTCTGGGACTTCCGGTTGCAAATTGAAGCAGACAGCATGCAGTCTACATTTCCAGCCTCCCTGTGTATTCCTATGGGAAAACGCGCGTGAATTTTGTCTCTTCGCCGGAAAATAACATGAATAACTTTTGTCATATCGGTTGTACCGGATAGTATGTACCTTTATTGGTATTGTGAAAGTGTAATTGCTTTAGTTACAGCATTTTTCTTTACCACTGAGCGATGTTAAACTTCGCTCTATTTCAGGCCCAAACCCCTGTTTCAAGGAAGGTATGTGAAAACGAGCGACGGTTCTAAGCAAACTAACGATCGAAAGGAATGTAGTGTGTGTTCAGGTTCGCTAGCATTTCGGTGGTGCTTATATATTGCTAATATGCCCGTCCTGTCATTGGATGAAAATTACTCCGTCGTGCGCATCTTTACGATCGGTTAAAGAAACATTCGAACGCAAAAAATAAAGCACGTGAGCTGCGAAAGGTATGTCTTTTTATTATTTCCCATGTCGGGCAGTTTTTATCGGGCACCTGCTCTCTGGCTTCCCCTATTTGCAAAGATTTGGAGCGTGCGGGTGATGCTTTGAACCATTTGAACCCAGAACAAGCATCTTCACAGTACTTATTTATTGCAAATCTGACTATATTACGTGACTTTCAATTTATTTTGATCGTCTGCAAGCACAAGGAGTTACTTAGCCAGTGTTACTGCGTAGTTCTTGCCGTCTCTCTCGGTTTTCTACATGTCCTTCGTTCGTTTGGCACGTATATCCCCCATGTTGGAAAGCGTCGACGCCGTGTTCGCGCTAACAGTGTCCGACAGTGCACAAAAATACACGTACGAAGCCGTTTTAGCACCGTTTTTAATGCGATGAATTTGAAAGAAAAACGCCGTAACTGACCATTTATTTCGTCTGTGTGACTGAGAAATGTTCCAATGTGCCTAGTACGTACAAGTTATTCGTGATATTTGCTCTTATAATCGAGCGCAGAGAGAAAATGCACTCGCTTTTTCCCATAGGAATACATTACCGGAAGTGAAATTTAGACTGCTTGCTGTCTGCTTCAAAATGCAACAGCACACTAGCGCCAGCTGAGCCTCTAGCGTTTATTGTAATAACTCTAATGGTCCCAATCGACCTTTTTTTTAAATTTCCCAAGCACCGAGGTGCATGCTACGAGTGTAGTTACACGCGTTGCACGTGCTGGCGTCTGCAGTAGTAATTGTTCTAAAGCAAAAAGTCTAAAACAAATTTTGCCTTGCACGCGCGTTCGTCAAAGCCTTATTATGATTATTTACTTCGAATCTTTTATAAGAGGAAGGCCAGCGCGCGCGGACCGTAGAATTACACTTTCAGCGTTCTCCTCGATGCTTGGAATTTAGAAAAAGGTACATTGGGACGCTGTCTGCTTTTGTGTGCTATCAATACCCGGCCGATTGAGTCAAGGCAATCCGCTTTCCAAAGACGTTGCCATGCCGACAATTATCGCGTTCATTTAGGCTTAGGAATAGCCAGAACCGAAAAGACTGTCTAAAATATGCGGCGAGGTCATTGCTCATGCTTTGCGATCTAAGTGAGGTAAGGCAAAGCGAAAGCTTCCTGCACCATCCGTTGCTGACTTACGCGCCCAATATTGCAGCTACAGACAACATAATCGAGAGTTCGTCGTAGCACCGTTGTACGCGCTGGTCGCGCAACGCCATCCAGAACCAGCTATGCGCATGCCGTTGTACTCTACAATCAAGGCCATCAGCGCGCCGGCGCAGTAGCGGCTGCTTCGTTGACGGAGGGCTTAGCCGAGTGCGAATGGAGGAAACGCGCGTCTGATGAAAGCTACAACGACATATATAGTTCCAAAGCGAGCGGCGCTCACTCATCGGGGCACCGCCATGTTTCCCCGCATCCCTACCGAGCCAGTCACGTGATTTCAAAATCCCTCTCCTAGGTACTGCGGCTAACTTTAGACAGCGGTTAGCGCTTCGAGCAAGCGGGCCCAGGTATCGTTATCGGAGCGCAAAACACATCTGCAAGTTGCGTGTGCATCGTCATCGGATATCGTTATCGGAGCACTAAAAAACTCATACTAAAACTATCTAATAAGGAGTTTTAGTATGTGTTTTTGTTTTTAACAGCTCACACTAAACGCGTAAAACGGTATCGCTAAAACTCCCCAATAGGGAGTTTTAGCATACCGTTTTCGCGTTTCTATAGCAATACTCCATGATGTTATGACGCGTGCGCAACGGCGTCGTGGAGTATCGGGTACTGTTATCGGAGTTAGCGGAAGAACCACCTGGTCAGCTCACCCGCGCTCTATGCTGGAACAGGTCGGGTCCTCGGGCCTCTGATGGGCCTCTGCTGAGGCGGACTGGAAGAGCTGTCGGATTGGGTTCCCGTGAAGATGGTCTTTAGTGAGGACCTCAGTGATCTCGCTGTGGAACGCCTTGCAGAACTGCTCGTACTCGGCGGTCACCGCGCTGCCTGCGGTAGCCGGAGGCGCGCGCCCAATGCCCACCTCTTTCGAGACTTCTCCGGGAGCTTCGCACATACAAGCGCGGCCATTCTTCGCGGCCTTGCAGCTGCGCGCTTACCTTCCGCAGCATATATATGGGTCGCGTCATGGAATCTGTTTATCTGGTCAAGAGCAAGTAGAAATGACCACCATCATGATGCTATGTCACGTGTAAGTCATGTATCAGTCTCTTGCAACATAAGGCTGCCAGTATAGACCAACACTCTGCTTAGAAACAAGCCCTCGTTTGCCCTTACCTTCAGAAACCAGATTCACATGATGGGTCTGCCTATGCGAATTTTCGACGGACGAATTTCTGACTTAGTGGGTTCCTTTAAAAAAGCATTCCATGTTGTTTTTTGGACCTAGGAATGACGTTACGTAAAGTTTATAAGCATGTCTGGTCGTATGGCGTCAAGTCACGTGACGTCACGTGCCCTGTTTCGGTGTCACGTGACGTCAGTCACACTGGGTCACATGACGTGATGTCACGTGACACGGCGATGGGACACGTGACGTCACCTGACCTGCCGTTGTGTGTGGTCACGTGACCACGCAGCATGGTCAACACCGCCCAGAATAATCGAAGCCTATGCACTAGAACCTTGGCATCGTCACAACGAGATCGAGCGAAGAGACTGGACATACGTAAGTGCTGTGTGTTGCGCTTTGCCGCGTGTCCACTCAACGCGTCGAAGGACGCACGGCATCGTGTTCCATTGCTCATCGGGCTCTGGTGACGTTTCATGGAGGAAGAGGATGTTCGCAGGCCTTGACTATTCTGGGTTGACTATTCTAGAGTTGGTGCCGATACGAGTTACCAACTATCAGCTAATGACCCATATAGTGATGCCAACGCCGTGACCGTCGTATGCGAAGCGCAAGTTCGTCTGCTTCTTTTGCAGGGGTTGTGGTGACGTCAGAATGCCGAGCTCTGATTGGTTCTGAATGAAGGATAGTGGGTAGACCTCAAGGCAGCTTGCTTTGAGGTCTACCCACCATCTTTCGATCAGAGCCAATAAGAGTCAGTCAAAGCCAATCAGAGCACGGCGTCTCTCTGACGTCACCACAACTCCTGCGCAAGAAGCAGACGACTTGCTCTCCGTATAGGCATTTGTTCTTACGACGGCCACAATACGTATCCCACGCTCTTCGTACGTATTGTATGTACGACGAGCCCAAGCTTTCCACGGTAAAGTAGAGACGGTCGTTCACCCATTGTCAGCGACGGGCTGATGTCCGGAGGCTGCCGTTCGGCCATCTTGACCGCGGCCTCATCGTGCGCGGGGGACGTGGACGGCGCCGACGCCCTGACCGGGGTTTCCGGGCCCTGGGGGCTAGAGCGGCGGTCGCCGGACGTGGTGCTCGAGGGCGTGGGAGCGGACTGTGTGGCCTCGTGAGCCGGAGGACGGACGCTTGATGCTGGTCATTCCAGAACAAATATGTAGACCCCGTAAAGTACTCGTATCTTCGAGAGGGGGGACACATTCCTAAGCCAATACCACTTAGAAAACAAGGCCTGTTTGACGTCTTATCTCGGGTCTGGGTTCTACTAACGATGGCGTAGTGCGCATGGCCTTATCTTCTAGGTGGTATCGGCCCAGCACGTGCATGCTTCATGGCTTCAGAAAGCGACAAAACGCTGAAGATGACACCGACATTATTAAGAGGTTCATTATGGCCGCAGGATTCCGTGTTTTCGGAGTTTCAGGCTTGTGTTGAGCTAGTTGGTGCGCAACTAGGATAGGGCCAGCTTGCACTTGGGAGACGTAAAACGTAAACATCGGGGATAGAAGAATGAGACATAGAGATACTACTGGACTACCAACTATGGTTGTAATGATTCTTCCTCTTTGTGAACCTATCCGCTTCTTATTTTCTTCTCATCCTGAGAGCACCATTGAACCGCACACATTTTTCCTGTCGTGAAACTCGGAGGGTGTTTTTTCGGAATTATTTTTCGCTAAAAATTCGGAATTTTTCGGAACTCATTTTTTAATTATATTCCCGATTTTCTGAAATTCTGAGTTTATTTTACTGTGTTTCACATTTCCGGAAATTTAAAAGCAAAAATAAGGAACTTTCGGGTACCATGACCCGTCTTCCTCAAGGAAACTTGACGAGCTGAAAGGCTGGACCCTTTTTGTCAGTAGTTCGAGATTTCAAAGGAAACTAAGGTGGCATATCCTGAGGACCACTGGCCCTGTGGTCGTGTGGTCCTAAACACTCTCGCCGGCAAATTTGCCGGCGAGAGTGTTTAGGATTTTTCGGATGATATCCGCAAACACGGAACTTTAATTAGGACCCTCGCTCTTGGCAGGTTGCGTGACTATAACTACAAATTTGACCCGGGAAGAAAGAGCAAGAGAGCGGCTCTTTTCAGCATCGCTGGCATATCTTACGTTCAGGTATCTTGGCCAAGTACTGCTCAAACTTCCCAAGTTCTGGCTGGTGACTTTGTGCTTGGAGTTGCTTTGCACGCGGCTCCTCGAAGTCATTTTTGGTAGGCGACGACAGGAAGCAGTCAAGAAGGGCAGGAGGTCGTGGCACTGGCTGCAGGACCCCGTTGACGTGGGGTCCCCGAGGATCCCCGTGCTTGAGAAGAAGACCTTCTGCGTGCACAAGGGTTATTGTTCTTGTCGTTGAGTGGCAGAACTTCGGCGGCTACCCAACGAAGGGTCAGTGTGTAGGACCGTACAGGAATGGTCCGCTTGGTGCGAGATGGGGACCTTCGTGATGGGGTCAATGTTCATGTGCCGCAGCTTCTTCTTTACCTTCTTTTTCTGCGGTGGGGTGCGTATTCGAAAGTTAAAACACCAATAGACACTATAGAATTGGATCGGATTGTGTTGGCTGTTCCCTTTGTAACGGGTGAACCTACTGCATGCTCTGCTCCAGCAAAAGTAACAACTTATCCACTAGCTCACTCTTGCCTTGGCGGCACTATAGTTCTCCAACCTTCTCTTGGTGCTCTCAGGGATCCTCTCGGTTCTGCGAACACAATTAGACCGAGTCTTCACGTCTGTCTTCCGCCACTGTCGCAAATCCAAGTGCCTCTTGGAGAAAGTTGGTGATTGTGATGATGCTGAGGGTGATAATGTTGATGATCATGATACTGTATGCGTCTTATTCCGTTTCGGAAGGACGAGCGTTGGGCCACTGTAGTTGGGCTACGGTGGCTAAAAAGGGGAGGTGTCAGCATCGCGCAGCTTGCTCCGTTTGCGGCGCTTTTACTGATTGATGGGCGGACGCTTTTACTGATTGGCGATCGCACGTAGTCTCTCCCACTCAACGAGAATGCGATTGGTTGCTAGTGTACCGTGGGCCCCTTCCCCGAATCCCAGCATTTCGGGAATCCTCTCTTCGCTGGTTGCCCAGGGCGGTCGACAGTGGTCTAGGGCAGGGCACCACAGCAACACATGGGGGACGTCCTCGCTTGACTGCCCGCACAGAGGACAGGCCGTGTCGTTGTCTCCGAAGAGTTGGGCACGTCGGCAGTTTGTCATCAGCGCTCCTATACCCGTGCATGAAACAGTAGCGCGCTTTCATGATCCCCTCGGTAGTGTGTGCAGGGAGACGGCTCTGACTTGTGATGCGCGTATCATGACGACGATAGCTGGCGCGCTCATCGACTCTTAGTTGCACAGTCATCATCATCATCATCATCATCATCATCATCATCATCATCATCATCATCATCATCATCATCATCATCATCATCATCATCATCATCATCATCATCAGTTGCCTATTTTAGACACCGCGCCGGGAAAGGCTCGTTCGCTTCGCTAGAAGTGCTCGTTTGTGGAGATGTTCCCAGAAAGATAGCCTCATGCGCGCCCAGACTACCGCGATGTCAAAACGGCGAACAGACTGGTTTACTCTCAGATGCACCACGAGATACATTTTTGCGAAAAAGAAAGAGAAGAAAGCCTCCTTTTTTGCCGGCCCCGACGGCGACGACAAAAGCATCGGCAGGTTTACTCTTGTGCCACGTTAGCCACATGTTCAAAATCAACAAAGTTTAACCTTCAAATGGATTTTAAGGAGCGCATATCGCACGCGATACTAACTCGCGGAGCAAAAAAGCACCCGAATCGCAGCGGACGCCGCATCTCAGCGTCGACAGCAGCGCCACCGCTTCATTCTGACCGTCTGCTCCTTCTCTCGTGTGCCGATGCTGACACCTCCCCTTCTAGCCACCATAGTTAGGCGAGCTTGAACCGGGTTCGCACCCAAGCTTGACATACTGAGAACGATGATGATACTTGTAGTTAACCCCTTTTATTCGGGTGATCGCGTATTTGCCGTATCCAAGCCTTCGGACTCCATTGTTCATTTATTTATGTTTATGCCGAGCAATTCTTTTTTATTCACGAAAATTTAGCAAAGTAAGCCGCAAGATCTAGTTTTACTTCGTGATGTCTTGAACAAAAGCATGTAGAAATTACTGCACCGCGGATCAGAAGCCTCATAAAGCCACCCAGCTGGCATCCTCCGATAGATGAGCTGGCTGGCTAGCGGAGCAAACTTGGTATCGCTGGCACCACTTGATGCGGGCCAGAGCACGCGGTGAACGTGTAACATGCACTGGGGACTAGCCGAAACATTGGTGCCACGAGCCATACCACAGTTTCTCGGCCACACCAGGGCCACACGGATCGGTGTCGCCATCTAGGGGTCCAATCTTAAGCTTCAAGCTTCAAAAGCATGCTTATACTTCGTCTTCAGCTTGGGTCGCAGACGCAGCCGATGCTACAAGCGCGAGCTCCGGGCTTCCAGCGTCCCTGCCAAGCACGCGCGCTCGTGCAATGCAAGCGCTATTCAGGGCCACACGCTCGCGCTCGTAGCATCAGCTGCGTCTGGACCCAAGCTGAAACGAAGTATAGTGTACAACGCTGCCAAAGCTGCTGGCTCGAGCACGGGGTTTGATCTCGCAGATCATTTGTGCGCGTTCTCGCGCAAACGAAACCATAGATGAAGCCACACGCTCGCGCCAGTTGCTTTGACAGCGTTGTATTCGCGACTCCAGCAAAACGGGCGGCACCTAGCGGGAGAACACTGAACTGGCCGGAACAGGTACCTTTCGCGGTTTCTGCTTGTCTCTTGTAACTTCCGTGATTTCTATGGCTGGACGATTGATCGATTAGCCTACCGATTTATCGATTCATGCTTTAATCGCGATTAGGTTTTTTTGACCGGTTTATCGGTAAAAGTTTGACGATCCAAAAGAAAGTAAAGATTAAATGCTTTCACCACGGAGACGTGTACACCTTTATGAAGGATACACTGTAGGTAAAAATTTAGCCTAAAGAAAATCGCAGGAGCTAGATTTGTAACTCCAGGCAGTTGCAGTAGGTTACACGTGTCCCGGCAACTTCAAAGCCATCACCAACAGACTATGGTGAACATTCAAGGAGGTCGCTCTTGCCCGAGAATACCAATGAACCTTTTTGCCACATGCAGCTGAAGTAATAATCTGTGGCTGCGACTTTCTTTGAAGTGTTATCAAGTACACATTGAAGTTTATTTCAAATCAAATTGTATATTGTGGCTTTCGTCACATATTCAACAAAGGCAAGCAATCATATTTTCCTGCTTTTTTAATATGATATGAATGAAAATTAACGATACCGATTAGTCGACTTATTAAGCGATGAAAGGGTGGCGATTAATCGGGTTAAACGTTTTAATCGACGCCCAACCTTAGTGATTTCACGTTGTCGGTGGTTGTTACGATAACCTCCGAAGTTAAGCGAGCGAAGTTGCGTTTCTCGTGCCCAACGAAAACGGCAGCATTAACAGGGCCGCGAAAAAGAAATAATGACTCATAATGGCGTAAGCAATTAGGTGCACCCTGCGCTGCTTCTCATGTTGCGTAGGGCGCACAGTTGCCCTGGTGACTGTCGTCACTGTCGTATCAACGAGCTGCCTAGATCGTTCGGAACACAACCCACGCAACCTCGTGAACGCAGACATCGTGCGTTCATCAAAGTTTATCAGCGCGGTATAAGGATGGTATGTATACACGCCATTCCAATACTTACGAGTCCTCAATTTAGCGTGCGATCTCCTCAGCCCAGCTTGTGCATGTTCGTCGCTTCGGAAAGCGAGCAAATCACGCGCCATACGCACGAACACTGAAAGTGGAGCCGGCCAGGAGCACTTTTTTGAAAAGGTCTACAGTCGTTTCATGTGTTCTTCGAAGATGGCCGACCATCTGGAAGCATGCTTGCGCCGACGGGCCGCCGCAGGTTTGGAACGTAGTAGATGAAAATTGAAGTAAACCATTTTAGAAGCTATGGTTGCCCGCGTCAACCCGTGCCTTGTGCGTTGAGCTGGCACATGACACGGCGCGACCGGTTCTCGACCACCATATTTGTCCGAATGTGGCGACCCCTATAGATTGCTAGAGTCGCGAATACTAAGCAGGAAACGGAGTCTATACTTCGTTTCAGCTTGGGTCCAGACGCAGCCGATGCTACAAGCGCGAGCATGTGGCCCAGAACAGTGCTTGCTCTGCACGAGCGCGCGTGCTTGGCAGGGGCGCTGAAAGCCGAAGCCTGCGCTTGTAGCATCGGCTGCGTCTGGAGCCAAGCTGAAACGAAGTATAGTGGCCGTCGCTGAATGGCTGTAATAACACAAGGGACAACAATGACAACACCTTTAATGGCTTCAATTACTTTTTGACATCACAATAAACAACAACAAATACCTTACACACACTTTGTGAATCAATGAATGACTAAGTAGAGATGTTAGGTTGGTTTTGTCCCGAATTTCGATGGGCACCTTCGAAGGTGTCTACCGTCGGGGACCGGGGGTGATCGTGGAAGATGGGCACGGATGCTGGCTGGAGTTGAAAAAAACTTCTTGCTTCTTCTCGCTGTGGCCGACGGTGGAGAGTTAAGGCCTGTTCACACATGCAGCGGAGCGCTAAGTTAGCGCTACGTGAGCGCTCCAAGGAGCGCTCATGTGGCGCTTCCTAGCGCGTGACTTCGTTCTAATATAGCGCGTGATTAGCGCTCCACTAGCGCCTTGTTAGCGCTCCAGTAGCGCCGTGTTACCGCTTCAGTAGTGCTTCTTGTACCGCGGTGCCGCCGATTAGTGCGTGCACTGCGGTTCCGGTTCCTGTGGTTGGGTGTGCATCAGCAGCACCATGGTGGACATGTGCAACGCTGAAATAGAAACGCGACAAATGCTCTTACACACGCAATTAGTGCATATGTGTGTGGACGACTTAACGCCCAGAAGCGTATACAGAAGAGCCTTCTTGGTGCGCGACATTTTTCGGCACCGAGACCGGCGGGTATCCGGCGAACCTTATTCCCAGATTGAGGGACCGAGACACAGAGCTCTTTCGGAGGTTTTTAACTGCGTGTCTTTGAAACCAGGGTCACGCATATCGAATAGAAAGCGATGAGATCGTACCCAATCAGTTAGTCGCTCAGAGAGAGTGAAGTGTTGAAAAGAAGGAAGCCTGGAAGAGTCCATGACTCTAGATCGCCTGCTCGACCCTTTGCTTGGAGAGCGGCTCTTTCACTTCCTCTTCTTTCAATGCCAAAGGAAAAACAACAACAAAGGAATCGCCGTGCACGCGCTGTTCCGCAGCAGCAAGCACGGCACAAGGAGCGTGAGAGCGCTAACAGAGCGCTTCTGTAGCGGCTAACAAAGCGCTTCGGAAGCGCTAACAGAGCGCTGCTGCGGCGCTTAAGGCCTGTTCACATACGTGCAGCGGAGCGCTACAAGCGTAGCGCTTACCTCCTGCGCTAAGCGCGTGCTGACGGGAGCGTTCACCAGCTTTGTATCGCACCGTCAAAACTGTTGCTCATGGCAGACGATAAGTTGCTGACGGCACGTGAGGAGGCGCTACATCAGCGCTTCGCTGCACGTGAGAACCGGACCTAAGGCTGCGGTCCCATAGAGTAATCTGTATATGCTCCGGCTTGCGGAGCAGAGTACCGCAATGGTGCCATTCTGGAGCCAAGCACTGCGGGAAGCCACGGTCGGTTTTTGCAGGGGACGCGAAGGCGCAGACGCGAGGCGGCGTGCTGAGGCGCGCTGCGTAAGGAAAATAGTGCGGCGACGAGCCGGGCATTTGCCGTCATCGTCCTCCCGTCGTTTCCTGTTTCCCTCTCGATTGCAAAAATCGCACCCGCGGATCCTGCGGGTCACGTGTGAACTGAAGTCGTCAGTTCATTGCGGTAAACGACGCAGCGACTGACGAAAACGCCGTCCCCTCGCTTTCGGACGAGAGCTCGCCGACTCGCCAAGTTGGCCGGATGTGCCGGTCGCGTATCACTCCGCGAGAGCCGCACCGCAGGCACCGCAGACGCGAGCAACGCGATCGCCGTCCGTGTCGTCTGCTTCCGATACCTTGGAAACGGATGTCCTAAAACATCGCTCGCGTTATAAAAAAAGAGGATTGTATTGTACCCAGTTGACGCACATAATGTTTAATGACTTAGGAAGCTTTCGGTTCGTTCGATTTTAGTCTAGGATCTATATTTTGCGAACTCAAAGCGGAAAATATGTTCCCCCGAAACTCGGCGCTCTGGAAGGCCGCTTTCCCTCACGAAGGTCGGCTCCAGTTCTGCCCACGTGACCACTCCTCCGCCAATACGGAGATGGCGGCGAAAGGAAAAGGAACGCGATACTCTGGCTCTGCAAGCAGAGCCTATAGACCTTTTCAGCCTCCGTCGCATGGGCGCTGCCATCTTGGAATCACGTGACGCGGCCGCCATAAGGTGGCTTCAACTTGTCGCTCCGCGCTCCCTCCGCGTCGTGGGGAAGGCGTTGCATTCGCGTTTTTCGTCGCTTTTAACCGCGTTTCTCGCCTTATTGTAGATCGCCTCCCGATGTACAGCTCAATTGCATGCCATCATTATGTGGACGACGACATCT
Organism: Ixodes ricinus; assembly: GCA_037355805.1. Lineage (NCBI taxonomy): Eukaryota > Metazoa > Arthropoda > Arachnida > Ixodida > Ixodidae > Ixodes > Ixodes ricinus. The sequence continues at coordinate 36,389 of JAZHYW010009343.1, read as the reverse complement.
GCAGTTAATTTTATAACTGAATTTGACTATTTTCACAGTTGGCGTACCTGATACGTGTGAGAAGGAGGAGGTACAAGAATCAGCGTCAGCCCTGGCGCATATTGAGCCCAATTATTTATGACATCTGAAGTTTGCTCAGTGATAGTGGAGGAATATTCGAAGTAAGTATAGTGCAATGTATATGTATAATCGCTCATTTAGGAACTTAAGGAATCTGACCCAAATACTCGGCATATGATGTTAGGTGTGTTTCCTGAAAGCCTTCATAACCTGAAAGCCATCATCCTTGTCTTCCTAACAAATATAAAATAGTTGATTTTGATTATATAGAATACATAAGAGGTACAGGGTGTCACAAAAGAAAATTTACACGGTCTTTTTTACCGCAAAAATAAACTAGGCATCGCCGAACGCTCATTCTCCGCCCAAAGGTAGAGCTAGAGGTCACAACCAGATGCCAAAGTTTCAGCCCGATCCGATAACAGTATTAAAAGTTATAAGTGATTTTCTGAAAATTTCAATGGGAAAATGGCGGCCGACGGAGTTTTCAAACACATGGGGCTCTATGGCACCAGAAACCGAAAACGGGCAAAAACGGGCTCCATTTTCCCATTGACATTTTCAGAAAATCATTTATAACTTTTGAATAAGTTATCGGATCGGGCTGAAACTTTGGCATCTGGTTGTGACCTCTAGCTCTACTTTGGGAGGAGAATGAGCGCTCGGCGATGCCTAGTTTATTTTCGCGGTAAAAAAGACTGTGTAAATTTTCTTTTGTGACACCCTGTATATGTAACGAACGCTTAACTCACATTTTATCTGATGCTTGGGTTAATGGTAACGTGCACGTCGGGTGATTTGTTTGTTCACGACATTACACCTAAATTTGTTAAACGTTCTCAATCTTTTTTGCAATATAAACGTTTGCTCGATTTGCTTATTTATGAATTGAAAGAAACTGAACACTATGCTCGGTCCCATATCTGCGGTCATTAAAGGGTGCTGAAAGTTTTAATCCAAAATTAAATTCATTTATTTTAATTATTTTAACACAAAGACCCCTGTCAAAGACATCTGCCACGGGCAGCTTGAGAGTGCCTAGGGCTCGAATTATGTGATGCCGAAAAGAAGCCATCTATATGGAAATCACCCGAGTTCAGCGTTGTTGATTCTAGATCAGATCAGTTTGGATGGAGGTCTGTCTGCACAGGTTCATGAAGTCGTGCGTAGCATTCGACTTCAGCCACACGTATGGGAGATAACCTCAATCGGGACCCTTAATTTTATTTGGCAAAGTTTATACAAAAACAAAATTTCAGACTTCAATTGATGGGCCTCACTTATCCCATGCGCCAAGCACGTCGTAATCAAATGCCAGTAAAGCAAATAGTTCATTTTCTAACGCCAACGTTGTGAAAGGCTCTTAATAAGTACTTTATAGCAGGGTCAATAGCTAAAGGAATTTCCCACCCGACCTAGGACGGACTATCGAAATATATCTTGAGTGCTTAATTTCTTCAAAGAAAACAGTCCGAGACAATATCACTAATTGTTGTAGAATATCTGCGAAATATAGGAGACATTTCGAGTCTCTAAGTTCACAAAAAGTTGCTGTCCGCGAAAATCGTACGGTGCGCAGTGAACTTGCGACTTCGTGTGTTTTTCGAAATTCAAGAGGGTTTTAATAAGGTTCTAGACCTGCATTTTTACTATACATCTACTCATTAGTCTCTTCATTAGTTTATTTTTCTGGAAACTAGGGTCAGGGGTACGGCCGTAGACGATGGGAATCCTCCTTGTGCATCATAGTCGTTTCGCCGCCGAACCTGACCGAAATCAACGACGAACATGACCAGATGCATCGCAAAGCCTTCGCAAAAAAGTCCACCAATAGGACTCGAAACCACTTCATGGTTCTCAAATCGGCTCAGTACCACAGTTTTATTAGTTATGCGCAATAACGAGCACATTTGTACCATGAAATTAGTCGAAAATGACATAACACACCAATACAGCCGCGAGCACGCTGAAACCGAAACCAACCAAATTGAAGCCACCCAATGGCGGTTAGTTCGCCAGCGCCCTCTATCCGCCGGTCGGGTAACTACTGAGATGAAAAGGTCTATACGAAGTTACTCTACGGTCCCACGGCGGCCATCTTGAACAAGGCGTTAGTTCAACCAATAGATGGCGACACGCACCCGTGGGGTGGCCGAAATATTGGTTCACGGTGGGATGGCTCGAGCACCATCACGTTCCCCTCGTGGCATTGCTCGCGCCGCTGCCAGCTGTGCTCAGCTGGCTCAATAGCGTGGCCCAGCAAAGTCATCTATGCGAGAATGGCAGGCTGATATAGGGACATGCGGTTCGGCGGTTGCGACAGGCTTTTGCAATAAATCTTACCAAGAAGGAATCAATTGTTGATTGACGTGTCAATATTCTGTCAATGAAAAATTCTTCTGCAGGAATGCACGCTCAGTAGACTCAATCTTCCAAGACACCAGTGGAAGCGGACGTCTAGTAAACTGCTTCGCGATTTACGGTATTTACCTCGCCATTGTAATGACGACTGAAAAGTGACGTAACGAAATATTGTGTTTCACGGGATCCGAAGATGTTGTAATGGTTGTTACATTATAGTTCCCAGAAAACAAGCGCCGTTGCAATATTTTCGGAAGTACCGACACACATTATGTTGTAAGTACAGCTTAGGAGGAGTATGATGAAAAGCATCAGTATAAATAGGAAGGCGTTTATTAGCCATGAAGACACCATGATTGAGCGGCGTTTAGTGACGGCAAGTGATGGGCGTTCGGGAATTTATAAGTTCACATGATTGCTAACTATAGACATGCGGACAATAAGGACCTGTTTTGTCGGGAGATGCATGGAGTTGCGATGATGACCTGATATCGGACGACTCGTGGCAGAAGTACAAGCAAGTTTCTTCTCAGCGAATGGTAAGCGTCAAGTGTCAAGCACAGCACGTCGCTACCGACGTTGTTGACGTTTCGAGCACTTACCGCTTTCGACAAAGGTGTTGGCACCTGGGCTAACTTTACGGAAAGACTTGAAGTTTTCCTCGAGTCCAGCGCCATTATGAAGACGTTGGATATCAATGCCCTTGAGTGTAAATATAACGAAATCACAAAAATCTCTTTGTGTATTGTTTAACTGCCCTTGTATTTGGTAGTAGAATCTATGGTGGTGATCTGGACCTTTCACACCAGGCTCTTTTTTATTTTTCGCCTCATACTCTTTTGCGGTTTCAGTAGGCTTCAAGAATCTTTTGGAAAAGGGACGCTTCACCTCAACAAGGCCATTTGTTCCTAGCCGTCCATCAGGGGATGCTGCTAGAAATTTGTCCTTTATATTAATGAATAAGCCGCACTTTGCACAGTGAAGGTTTTCTGTTCCACGTACAGTTGTAAAGCATCATCCTCAATGATTCTACCATATTCTGTTGCGGGTGAAGAAAAGTCTTTGGGTACACGATACTTGAAACAAGTCTGGCACTGTACGTTGTGGTTCGACACCCACTAATGTCGTCATCCTTATAAAGTCTCATCAATTAATCATTACCTCGTCACCTCATATTGCTCCTCGTCAACAGTAAGTACAATAGGCTACCGCCATATTACAATCCAAGAATTAAAAAAATTAAGTCGTGCAGTCCTTCATTATGTTTATTTTTTTATATAATGTTACTACGTTACATTACCTCGAGACGATCGACGTCCATCGTCAATCTTCAAATATACCTGTTTTTAAATTAGACGCACAATCACAAAAAAACACAGCGTGCCGCCTCTTTTCTTTGGATCGTCTTTTTGAAATCAGCGCAAGTTCGCGTGTTCTCTCTTCTGAGACGGTTATACTTCGTTTCAGCTTGGGTCCAGACGCAGGCGATGCTACAAGCGCGAGCTCCGGGCTTTTAGCGTCCCTGCCAAGCACGCGCGCTCGTGCAATGCAAGCACTGTTCAGGGCCACACGCTCGCACTCGTAGCATCGGCTGCGTCTGGACCCAAGCTGAAACGAAGTATAGAACGGTCGCACATAAAACCCGCGTTTCTCCTACCCGACCGCTTCCTTCTCTCATTATGAGTAGTTGGTTATAACTAGGGCTCCGTGTTTTCGGAGTTTATTTTTCGTGCAATTCGGAAGGTGTTTTTCGGAGTTTATTTTTTAGCGGAAATTCGGTGTTTATCGGAGTTTAGTTTTCGTAAATCCCCAATTCTCCGAAATTCGGAAATTAATTTCGCAGTGTTTCCTATTAAAAATAATAAATAATAACGGGATGCAAACGTATGCCAGATAAAAATTAAAGCGCGCTTGTATCAATTAACATCTTCTCAGTTGAATTTGGCGTTGGTGTCATCGGCAATACTAATTTGCCCCACGACAAAAGTCGCACACAAGTGTGGCTTCGATAAACGTCGATACCTTAAAATCAATGAACTGCCGGAGGCAGCCGCAACGAAGCTCGTAGTCATCCAGTCAATCAATCCCGCGGCCGCGCGATTTTCAACTGCCCGTTTTCCCTATTTTACACAATCTCTATGGTCCATAGCTTTTACCGTTACCCCCAGAAACATACCCTCTCCTTTCCCTAAATCCCATGGCCCAAACTGGAAACCAAAAGAGTGGCTTTTGTCGTGACACGAATGGTACGATGACCTGTTTCCCTGAACCAACCTTGACGAGGCAAGCCGTAAGACCCCCTTTTGACAACGGTCCGATGCTTGAAAGATAATTATGGTGTCATTTCCCCAAAACCAATAACCCTGCGCTGCCTCAAAAAAAAAAAAATTGCTGTGTGTCTGTGTGTGTTTGTGGGGGCTGGGGGAGGTTGGCATGGGCACATAACAATTCGGAGTTTATCGGATAAATCCGAATTGACAAAAATTTTACCGGCGGGTGTTTTTCGGAGTTTTTCGGATTTATCCGAAAACACGGAGCCCTAGTTATAACTAAATAAGCTATAAAAATTGTGTATTTTTGATATTTAGTTTCAGTTTCAGTCACGGGAAAGGAGGTTCGCGGGCACTAGTGCCACTAGCGGGAACAATGAGGAAGAGGAAGGTGTCAAAAGGTAGTGGCTTGTGGAACCCACGGGGCTTACGTCATGGCCCCTTCAGGTATTACAAGTAAAATTACAAGCTCCTTGAACAAGGGCATGAATAGTGTCATTAAATAAGCTACGCTTCAGAGTAATGACACTTGGCCATATCGTGGCGTAAAATCATGGTTGCCAGTGATCTGAAGCTTTATCTAAAATCACAGGAAACTCTTTTCTGCCCCCCACAAATGTTTAAACAGTCCGCGACAGAGCAAAGCAATATTGCATCAGCTTCCTAACACCAGATAAAATGCTGAGGAAGTCGCACTTTTGAATCACGACGATCGGCAGTGGCGTTTGCTCTGCACTATACCCGAAATGGCGGCCCCACAACAATGTTGGGGAACGGAGTGCCCTATACAACAAGCGCAGCTCACTTAGTGGCTCTAGGCATGAAGTGAACTCGGGTGTATTCTTTTCCTTTTCGTCTTTATTGTTTATTGATTTCAATCATATCGAATAATCAACACAATATATCACACTGCGCTTGTGTAATTATTTATCTTAGATTTATTAACCTGATCCAGTACTTAAACCATTTATTTGTCGATAGTAAATCTTCCAATATATTTTCTAAATGTGAAGGCAAAAATACACGGACACTGATGATGATACAAACGCCAACGCCGCCCTCGAAAATTTCTTGAACTTTAGAAATCAGCAGTTTGTCTGCCATCCGGCAGGTAGCGCAATAAAACACCCAAACAGTTTTTAATTGTTTTTAAAACTAACTAAGCTCTACACCTATCAAGAAACCAAAGCAAGATCATTGTGAAAGTCTAATACATCTCAATGTTTATCTATTCCATACAATAAATATTATTAGATGACAATAAATCTGTTTCATGTCCATAAAAGCACATCTAAAGAACCGGCAATCATGTTTGTGTCCATCCTCAAACAAAAATTAGAGAAGTTTACTGAAAACAAAAGCTGCTATTTTGTATATCAGATATTAACCCTTCTTTATGACAACATGATTACCCATCGAATAGTATAAATATAGACAAATGTGATTTTTTGTGTCCAAGAAGGATGCAATTTTGCCTGAACTTTATGAATTTTTTTAGAGAAACTAGATGCGAAATTGCGAAAAAGGGCTTCGCTATGCAAAATAGCACATATCTAATTGTCTCTGCATAAGAGGTTGATCAATTGTGTTGACAACCCATACCGGTGCATTCGTACTACCAAACGATGTTAGTCTGATTTTACCATTTTCATTGGTTTTTACGCGAGTCTTACAGCAAAAGTTATACGTCAATCCCAATTAAATTTAACACACGTTTGTAGGTTTTATATATCAATAGCTATAAGAAGGTTCAGAAACAAATATGCAACAGTTGTCCAGAAAATAGCTCGTGAATATGCTTCCGTAAAGTCAATTTTTCAAGAGGTCAATTTCCAAAACTAAAAAGAAAATGAAAAAAAGGGCCACGCTGTGCAAAGAAAACACTCTTTATCTACAAACCATGAAATTTTTGAGCTAATTTCTCTAACGGTAAACTCTCCCCATTTGTACTACCAAACCATGTATCACCAAAAACACCAATATTCGCAGATCCTCCCCTATCTCGCTTTTTGCTTCAGAAATATATACCATATATCCAAATGAGGCCCATTGCCTATTCTATAAGGTGACATGAGTTAAATATTTTGAGGTAGTGACTAAGCGTCAGAATCGCGCTGCAAACAAGGGCACATATTGTCATTTTTCATGGCCGCCGTGGGACCGCAGCCTTAAGGAGCTTCGCCCCTAAAATAGCGCCGTAATTGGAAAGAACCATCACCAATTAACACGTGAGATAATAGAGGCAGCTAACATCATAAAAAACAGTGACACATGTGTTAGTAGTCCCTCCATAACGCTTACTGAAAAATAATTGTTATTTCTTGACTCTCGAAGGTAATGTGCGACAGAGATTGCTGTTTGTGTTGTACAAAAGAGAACGACGTGAGAGATGCCAAATTAATACAGGTAAAAAAAAAGAAAGAAGACGAAAATACAATTTGAGTTGTAAGTCAGCGCGACGTGAGTGACCGTTTTTCTGGTGTGCCTGCATTTCTGTGTCAGTTAGTTTACTTCTGCGCTTCTCCTACAATATGAATATCCAACTCGCCCAAGCATCCATTCTAAGACGTTATTCTGAACACCCTTAAATTACAGGTGTGATACCACAGTACACCTTTTTATTAGGATGTTATGACTGTGCAGTACTACACCTAAATTGGGCGTATCACCGCCAGAAAGGGAAGTAAAAAAGGCGTAATGACGAACACCCATCAGATATGGTGTAATAACCTGAAAGACTGCACGAAGAAATGACTGGAAATGAGTCGAAACATGCCTGGTTCACTTTTTACTTTTTGATCAAGATTGTACTAGGTTTTATTAAATTCTCTATAGACGATTGCAAGCAGGTATCTGGCCGCAGCCATGTCTTTGCTTCTGCGGGCAAGTGCGTGCATTTACAGGCTTGCCAAAGGGCAGAACTGCGTTCACGCGCGCGTAATCAAGCTTGGCGAAAGCGAGACTGAAATAAATAGTTCACTTTTATCCTCGGAATTTCACCATTGCCAAGACGCTTGTGACTCAGTGGCGGTCCGTGTGAGTATACTTGGCCAGACTAGGACAATACGACGCTGTAAGGGAATAAACATTCCATCCAGATATTGCTTCACGACCCCTTTAAATTGTACAACCGAAGGCCCTAGTAAAATCTCCAACTTTACTTTTCGCGCAGCATTTATGCTTTCTAGTACTGGTGATGTAAGCAAAACTAGGCAGGCTTGCAAAGACAGAACGACAAGTAGTTGCTTGTGGCGTAAGCGGCAGTTCATGTTTGTAAACAGTAAAATGACCTATTGAGACGGAAGCAGGTCTACTATCAGAAGCATACTCGCAGAGTACTTACAAATAAGAGAGCGATCTCATGTAATCCGTGATAGATGCATATTCCGGTTTGGGCAGCACAGAACAATTGGCAAACACAATGTCGAGGTTGAAAGCGGTCGCTCACATTCAACGGAAGTCTCGTGGTCGCCGATGAGCAGCTCTCTGTCGTAATAGATGCATAATCCGATTCGGGCAGCACAGAACAATTCGCAAACACAATGTCGAGGATGAAGGCGGTCGATCACATTCAACGGAAGTCTCGAGGCTGCTGCAGCTTTTTGTCGAAACGCGTCCAACAAACACAGCACACTAATTCCATAGACTCCGACGAAATAAACGGCCATTATAAAAAAGATGGCACGGCTGTATTCCGGCCGTTCACGACAAAAAAGAAAACCACAGCCGCCTGTAGAAAAAATCACGGTCGCGAAATGAGACTCGTCGGGACCTGCTTCCACAAGACACAGGAGAGAACTGACGCGCGTTTTCAAAACCGGACCTACGTGGTCCCTACAACTTACCATAACTTGGCAAACGGTCAAGGCTATGACACCAGTGAGCGCATCAGCGCGTCAGAGCGAGTCACGTGACGATTTTTCCGTTTGAGTGTTTTTGTCCTACAGAGGGCGGTCACGTGTTTCGCTCTACCCTCTGATTCGCTAGAAGCGGCCTTGGCATTCGCTCACAACCACACGAAGACGCAAAAGAAGGTGTGGGGGCTTATCAGAAGACGAGGTCAAAGGGGTTGGACAAAGCAGCTAATCTCCCTCTGCTGCTTTTAATGACCAGCTGCACTGCACAGGGAGGGTAGCGAGAAAAGCGTGCCTGCTCTTGTGCGCGGACCGCGAGATCACAAAATAAGTACAAAAACAAATCCCAACACCGTCGAAGAACGGGTCAAAGCTAAGACGCAGAGAGCTCGAAACAAGAGACGAGGCTTCAGGCGTTCCGAAGAAAAACCGAAAAAAGAGCGTTGGACATTTTGGTGTCAAAACGCAGAGGTAAGAATCGCGTACACTAACGGGGGTGTCATGAATCCGGCACTTACGATTGTCTTGGGGCATTGTTTCTTCAGAACTACACAGAAAGATAAAATCTCAGTGAAGGTGCTATAACTAGTGTGAGGCCCAGTCAGGTGAGGTTGTGCTACCCGAAATGAGGGCGGCACAGTTTGTTCAAAGCTTCAGTGCAGGAGGTCTTTCTCGGGTTAAAGAAAGCAGATTCTGTTTTGTTTAATCTTGTTTTGTTTTTCGTTTTTATTAACTTAGTAATTTAAGCGGTCAAGAAATAGAAATACCTCGCCGGCATAGCCGATTTACGCAGGACACTCTTGACACTCAACCAAAACGGCGTCCCGTACGGTATGCCAGGATGGCGTCGGCGAGACCCATCCCATTCGTTAAATATTGGCTGGTCCAAAATGATATGGCCACAATCTTCCCGATTAGACCCAACATCGGCGCAATACAGTGTGCTGCCTGGGCTGTATATTTACACGTCTTTGTACACCCTTTGTGAGTGGAGATGTTTTTTTTATTCGAAGTTGAGCTGATAAAACTGATGCACGCGTGACACGTAAATTTCGGCATAAGTCAGACGGAGAGTTCGATCGGAGTTGCAAAAGCTATTCTCTAGCACTTCTCTAATCATACGCGCCTTCGTGTGGCGATTAATTATATTCGATGTTTGTACCGCCGTACATCAGCAACAGTTTCATCAAAGCAATAAACAAGAAAGGCTATAAAATCGTTGATGAATTCGACAGCGTCAACATTACGCCCCTTTCACACCGTGTGAATGAAGGGCGTAAAACTCGCCCATACACCATTTTTACAGAATTTCAGACACCGTTGTCACAAGTGGGGCGTAAAAAGGCGTGTAAGGGGTGTAAGACGTCAGCACACCCTTTGTACACCCACTGATATTGAGAAATCGTGTAAAAAGGGTGTTTTTCCTAACTTGCACCCTTCTCATACAGTTTCTACACGATTATGGGTATTACAATGTTTAGTTTGTAAGCGTGTATTTCGCGTGAAGAGTGGCGATGAAACATTAGTGTTGACGAAACGTGTTCACAAAACATGTGCCAACGAAAGGTGTCAATGAAACGCGTTTTCACAAAACGCCAGGAGAATAAGAAAGGCAGTATTCTACCTGCAATTGTCACATGATTGTTGACAGCTAATGATAGGCGACTACAGATAGAATTTTGGGGAAATTATTTTCCCGGCTTCTAGAAATAGACTGCCTCAATCCAGAAGTAATCCGAAACAAAACGGTGAATTGTTGCAAAGGGGTAGGATGCAGCGCACTTGCGATGAAAATACAGGACTTAAATATGTAATCCGAGATATATATAGATACGGGCTTTGTGACAAAGGGGTTTGTGAAGATTCAACACGATGTGGCAGAAGCAGTAATTTGCCGAACCGAACACTAAACACATCACATGAATTCCTTGGGCTTTTTTAAGAAATCGCTTGTTGCCGATATACGCGTATTATTTTTCAAACACCGGAAGCCTTGGTACAATCGAATACGTTGCCGCGGACGAAATCTCCGGCGGGCCCACTGGTTGCAGCACAGCACACAAGAAACTAGGTCCGGGATACAGATATTGCGGATTAGAAAGAGCTACTACGTCATCCCTGAAACCTTTGCCACATGATCACGCTCCTGCTGTTACCGCGCCCAGACAGCGGGGTCAAGTGATAAAAAAGCCTCCGGTTCATTGGTCCGGCGATTGCGCACCTTCTTCCACGCTTTCAGCTAGAGAGAGAAAAGGCAGGAGTTCAAAATAGCAGCTCCTTCAAGGCCAAAAGGGGTGCCCTCGCAAAGGCTTATCTTCCGCGCATCCCAACAATGAACACATGAGAGGATTTGCCACTTAAATCCTCTTGAAAGTTCGACCCAAAGTTAATAGTGCAGTGGAAGCAATCCGTCGCCTTGACCTTCAGCAGGTTACGTGCTCTGCCCTTTCTCTAGCTTGGAGACTGTAGTCACGTGATCCTACCCGGAGACCCAATTGGCCTGAAACAAGCATAGCGTCTACTCTGCTGTCAATACCGGGTGAACAGGACAGCTCCGTACTTCCTAAGAAACTGCCCATCCCAAAAGTGAAGCCCCAGGGAGGAATCCAAGCACAAGCAGATCGGGGCACGTGGCCAGCGTGGTTGTTCACTAATACACCTAGAGGTCTTTAAGGGAGAGGAGGATGCTCATTGTCGGTGTAAAAGTACACTGACTGGGTAACGGAGCATGCATCTTTCAGGAAAAGGGTGCATGTGCGCCTGATGCACCCGGCTACACCTGTATGTCTTAGAGTGTAACCTAGCGCAAAACTGTTGCGTCGTACGGTGGGAATACTTTTGGAAAGCATTGTTTGGCGACTGCATTCTAGCAGTTTAAACCCAAACTGTTTCTGAATCTGCCACGGGAACAGTTTGCTGACTGAAAAACGGACGTTGCGATGACTGTTTGTAAACTTTTGTTTGCCGAAAGCAAAGAAACAAAGCTACGTTGAAACGACATTTTGGAATCAAAGGGCCCGACGCTATCGCAACATTAGTCCAATAGTAGTAAAATAAGAGTTATGCACTCCCGCAAATCCAAACGTGACGTTTTTCGGATATGCTGGTGGAGCTTGTGTTGCGTGATAATATTTCGCCTGCAGCTGCGCTGGTTTTTCCGGAATATTTAGAAACACGAGGAAAGCACACATTTTGCGAGATAAAAGCAATGCTTCGGTAACTGTTGCGAGTATGAAACAGCCAACGGTTGTCCGACACAGTTGCCGCAGTGCTTTAGGAGCGGACACTTCTGCAGTGTTATGACTGCTGCTACAACATTGTTGCGCGATCGTAATAAAACTGTTTTCATGTTGCGAAGCTTTTGCGCCGACTCTCCACAACATAAATTGTTACCTGGGTATGGCATTGTGCGCACTAAGGGAATGACTAGGAGTTGTGTTAGGTGGGCATCGTTTGATAAAGACATTGAAAGGGAAACCGGAGGGTGTGTCATGTGTCAGCTGCTCCGAAACAACCCGGTCCGCTGCTCCTCTACACCCTGGACATGGCCGACACGTCCATGGGAGAGCCTTGATGTGGATTTGGGTGCACCTTTCACGGATAAATTATTACTAGTCCTAGTGGATGCTCACTCCAAATGGTCGGAAGTGTTCATCTTAGAGCCTACGACATCGAAGGCCATTATCCAGTGTGCACAAGAGTGCTTTGCACGTTTTGGCTTGCCCAAAATCATGGTTTCTGACAACGGGCTCCAGTTCGTGTCTGAGGAATTTGAGCTTTCTAAAAAAACAACGCTATATCCACGTTGGCACCATACCATGATAAACACCATTCGAAAGAGAACGACAACACTGACGGCGAAAGCTGAACGCGCCGCACTTCTCGTAAGAGCGAGCAGTTCAAGTGCCGTCAGAATGCACTTGAACGCACCGCAAAGCGTCGAGCAGTGCCTATGATGATCATCGGAAGGCATGTTTTCAGCAGACGCAATAAGTACCCCAGCCCCAGTAGCGGCACGAAAGCAACGACGCCATCAATATTGTCATCGTGCTGGAGCCAATGGATTTATTTCTGCCGCAAGTTCTGAAACTGAACTTTGAAACCAGATACCTACAAAAGTGTACATACTCCCCCCGCCTCAAAAAAAGACTGCAGGACAAAACGTGGTGATGCACTGACCATTTCACACTGCCACAAAACCTTCTATTCAAGAAAGCTGAGTGGCGATTGGCGACTACGTTTATCTAACTATTGTTGTTGCCGGACTAAACGCTCTTGATGTTGGTTATTACAGAAAAATAGTTCGCCTATTTTGATCCTTTTCACCTGTGTGCAAAGCACGAGTGGCAGAGATCGGTGACACAGCGTCACGCGACACACAATCCGTGGATCAAAATTGCAGTTCAGCCTTAACTAGCAGTTCATTCTTTAAAATAATCAGTTACGAGGACAATGTAAAAGAAAAAAAAAGTAAAGCACTCACTTATATATCCTTGAACATGGTTAAAATTGCGCACAAACAGAAAGGAACAGTGAAGAGGGAGGAGAGAAGAGACAAGCGCAAATTCACAACTCGATGTATTGAAGAAGAAAAAGAACAGCCCGCGGTATCAGCTCGAGCCGAGGCCACACTCGCACGGGGCACCCGAGCACGCGGAGGACCCACACCATCAACCACACTCAAACGAATGTGAAAGGCCATTTCCTTCTCAGTTAAAGCCACAGAAGGATGGCTGATACACCGTTCGCTAGGCGGAGTATAGTAAAAGCTTCAAAAATTTCCCTAGTATGTTTTACGTGGAATCTGCCAATTATCGAGGTTTTTTGCAAAGAAGGTATACACTTACACTTGACAATGCAGAGGTAGGTGACCCCCCACCGTGGAATTTAGAGAAAGATTGTGCTCCCTTAAACGGTCATTAATACATCGTCCTGTCTGTCCTACGTAGGATCTACCACAGGAAAGGGGAATGCTATAAACCACTCTGGTTGAACAGGGCACGTAAGGTCGGACGTGTTTTGTGCGGCACCTGTGTTTGGTAATATTTTCGACTTTTGCTCGAACTCTAGAACAAATTTGACCCATTTTCTGGGGCTGACATTACTAGGGGACTCCGTCCTATTGGCTACCTGTTTGAGATTGTGAGAAATTCTGTGTATGTACGGAACCACACCACTCTTTTTTGTCGACATTACGTGCAGCTTTTTCACATCCTTTTACTTTTTTATCAGAGCTCCTACCACCTCAGTTAGCACCTGCGTTGGGAACCCAGACACTGTAAGCCTCTCCATTTGAGCATTAAAACTGCTTTTGATGGTGTGGAGGCATGACTTCTTTAAGGCTGAAGTAAGGCAGGAAAGAGCTATGCCTCTTAGTACGACTTTAGAGTGCGAGGACGTACAGTGTAGTAATCCTTTTTAGAACGGGGTGAAAATGACCAGCACAGGTGGTTTGTTTACAGAGATAGGGAAAGGTCTAGAAATTGCCACACACCTTCCTTAGGACTTTCACAGGTAAAAATAAGTCCTGAACCGCACTTGTGGAATATGTCCATGATGCTATATAATTACATTATTGTCCAATGTCTTTTGGTACACTAGAGGAAATCATCTACATACTTAAACACGTGAAGAACTGGCATAGACTCTATGCCCGTCTTAATGGCACGGTCGACCCCCGCAAGAAAAATATCACTTAGACCGGTGCAACGCAAGAGCCTATACAGACTCTCGACTTTTGCAAAAAAAACCGTTTTGCCACCCAATGAATGTCGAATTAAGATAGAAATGTAGCAGCTCAAGAAAACTTTCTATGGGTACACCACTTGAGTTCCGGAACGAGAGCTCACTGTGAGACTGTTAAGTCATGCATCGAGTCCCACGGTGAGCTCTCGTTCCGGAACTCAAGTGGTGTACCCATAGAAAGTTTACTTGAGCTGCTACATTTCTATCTTAATTCTACATTCATTGGATGGCAAAACGGTTTTGTTTTTTTTGCAAAAGTCGGGAGTCTGTATAGGCTCTTGCGTTGCGCCGGTCCTAAGTGACATTTTTCTTGCGGGGGTCGACCGTGCCATTAAGACGGCCATAGAGTCTATGCCAGTTCTTCACGTGTTTAGGTATGTAAATGATTTCCTCCTAGTGTACCAAAAGACATTGGACAATAATGTAATTAGTAGCATCATGGACATATTCCACAAGTGCGGTTCAGGACTTATTTTTACCTGTGAAACTCCTAAGGAAGGTGTGTTGCAATTTCTAGACCTTTCTCTATCTTTGCAAACAAACCACCTGGGCTGGTCATTTTCACCCCGTTCTAAAAAGGTTTACTACACTATACGTCCTCGCACTCTAAAGTCGTAAAAAGAGGCATAGCTCTCTCCTGCCTTACTTCAGCCTTAAAGAAGTCATGCCTCCACACCATCAAAAGCAGTTTTAATGCTCAAATGGAGAGGCTTACAGCGTCTGGGTTCCCAACGCAGGTGCTAACTGAGGTGGTAGGAGCTCTGATAAAAAAAGTAAAAGGATGTGAAAAAGCTGCACGTAATGTCGACAAAAAAGAGTGGTGGTGGTTCCGTACATACACAGAATTTCTCACAATCTCAAACAGGTAGCCAATAGGTACGGAGTCCCCTTAGTAATGTCAGCCCCCCAGAAAATGGGTCAGCCCTCCAGAAAATGGGCCTTCCAAGGGAAATTGCCTCAATCGGTGATCATGAGTCTTTTGTTGCCGCCGTAAACAATATGCACTTGAGTAGGCTAAGTTGAATTGAAATTTTCGTCTTCAGTTTTGTGCACCTATTTACCTTTGCTGTTTATATATATCTCCATTGTTGCTGAAAGTGCCGGAACGCGTCATAATGTTTTTCTATATGTGTGCCTTTTTTTCTATTTTTATTTTTTATTCTTTGTGTGTTGCTGCTTGGTTTTTGTTTTTCAAATTCTGTACTGTTGTTCCCCCTATATAATGCCCGTGTGGGCCTTTAGGGTAAATAAATAAATAAATAAAAAAAATAAAAATTTGTTCTAGAGTAGAGCAAAAGTCGAAAATATTACCAAACACAGGTGCCGCACAAAACACGTCCGCCCTTACGTGCCCTGTTCATCCAGAGTGGTTTATGGCATTCCCCTTTCCTGTGGTAGGTCCTACGTAGGACATACAGGACGGTGTATTAATGACCGGTTAAGGGAGCACAATCTTTCTCTAAATTCCACGGTGGGGGGTCACCTACCTCTGCATTGTCAAGCGTGTAAGTGTATACCTTCTTTACGGAAAACCTCGATAATTGGCAGATTCCACGTAAAATATACTAGGGAAATGTTTGAAGCTTTTACTATACTCCGGCCAGGCGAGCGCGTGTGTCAGCCATCCTTCTGTGGCTTTAACTGAGAAGGAAATGGCCTTTCTACATTCGTTTGAGTGTGGTTGATGGTGTGGGTCCTCCGAGTGCTCGGGTGCCCCCGTGCGAGTGTGGCCTCGGCTCGAGCTGATACCGCGGGCTGTTCGTTTTTCTTCTTCAATACATCGAGTTGTGAGTTTGCGCTTGTCTCTTCTCTCTTCCCTCTTCACTGTTCCTTTCTGTTTGTGCGCAATTTTAACCATGTTCAATCATTACCAACTCGCCCAACTAACCACTTTATTACATATCCTTCCCAGGTAGCACCGAGTTATGGGCAAAAACTTGGCGTTTGTCTGGCAGTTTAGGGCATTGAAAAGGCTGAAGATGCTAAAGTAGAGCCAAACCTGACCTCCCTTGGCATCAGTCTGGGTATTTTGGCCCAATTAGCCAAACAAGTGCCAAACTTAGGCTTCACTGCCTGGTAGTTAGGCTTTCATCTGGCATATTTGGGCCTAAATCGCCTAACAAATGCCAGAGTTAGGCTTACTGCCCCGTAGTTCGGCAGATATTTGGCATTTTTGGGCCAAAATCGCCTAACAAATGCCAAAGTTAGGCTTCACTTTTTGATAGTTCGGCTGTGATCTGACACCTTCGAGCCAAAATCGCCATAGATGTGCCAGAGTAAGCCTTACTACCTTGTAGTTCGGTTGACTTCTGGCATCTTTGGGCCCAAGTCGCCAAACAAGTGCCAAAGTTAGGCTTCGCTTCCCGATAGTTCGGCTGTCCTCTGGCAGTTACGGGCCAAAGTCGCCAAACAAGTGCCAAAGTTAGGCTTCGCTTCACGATAGTCGGCTGTGATCTGGCAGCAACGGGCCAAAGTTGCCAAACAAGTGCCAGAACTAGGCTTACTGCCTTGGAGTTAGGCTGATGTGGTATTTGATGTACGCGAGTGGTCTTCATCTTAATTAAATAGAAATCAAGTTTCATTCGACTGGCCACTTTATCTTATTTTGGGTGTCTCTTGATTTCTCCAGCCCAAAGGTTGGCTGAACGTTTTGACGCGGCTGGACGAGGCTTTGCAAACGCAAATTGTGCCGGATGTTGTACTCGCGCGTAGGTACACGCCAATATCGGGACGTGCCGGAGACTGGTTCGACATTATCGCGCGTTCACACCGACGATGCGATCTAGTCGCGAGTTAACTTTTATCGCAAAAGCGACCAGCGCGGGCAAAAAGCGACGCGATTTGAGCAGTCGCTTGCTGACCCGACTTTTGCGATGCGATCTAGTAGCGGAGAGGCTGAGCCAATCAACGGTGTTCGGAGCGACAGTTTTTGAGAAGCCCCTAATGAAAAATACACCAGGCAATCCTGGTGTGATATCAGAGAATCCTGGTGTGACACCAGAATATCTAGTGTGCCCACTAGCAATGCTGGTGTATGGAGCACACCAGCGTGATGTGCCCACCAGAAATGCTGGTGTACCCGCACATCAGCCTGATGGGTACACAAGAGAGTCTGGTGTCATACCACAAGGGCTCAGTGCCCACCAGGCAGCTTGTTGTGCACACCACGCAGTTTGATGTGACACCAGAGTTGTGTTTTTGTTGACTTTTCCCCCGTCCGCGAGCGTGTTTTCAATTGGTTGTGTGCCGCCCAGTCCCCTGACGGGTGCCTTGTTTCCTCCCGTCTTGGTGGTCGCCGGAGACCCCGCGGCGGGCTCCTTTGTGCTCAAGAAGTGTCCCCTCGTCCCGAGCACTTTCCCGGGTGGCCTTGAGCAGCTTGGGGCGCTCGCAGGCTCGCCTCTTCGAGGGTTTCTCTTTCCCTTTCTGCCGGTATTCGTGTTTAAGTTTGAGAAAATAAAGAAGTCTTCTTTCTGAGTCGAAGCCGAAAAGATGTGTGTTGGTGCGCTTTCCTGACTTCCGACAAGCTTGGTTTGGTAGCAAAACAACAGAAAAAGCTAGTAATTATTACAGTTTTGGTGCCGAAAACAGGGAATTAACGGTCAGATTATGCCTACTACGAGCGAGGAGGGCGTCGACCGCCTGAAGCGAAGGCGATTACCCTGCGAGCCGCCACAACAAAGATCATCAACGAGATTGGCGTCCTGCTGGCCACGGATCCAACCGACATCCGTGAGGTCGAAGAAACATTTCATATTCTTCTACTTCAGGCAGCTTCCCTGAGAGAGCTGGACAAGGAAATCGAGACATCTGTCGAATGTGATGCCTTAGAAGAGGAGATTTCTGGCGCGGAGGGGTACGCGGAACGGATCAGCGTGATGATCTGCTAAAAATGGCGTCCGCACGCACGTTTTTGCGGCTCCGCTTCTGCTTTATTTTTGTTATGCTACTAAAGCTACGCTTAGACGACTTCACGGGCCTCGAGGCTCAAGAGCGTTCCAGGCATCCCCTGACCCGTCCGCAGACCTTCCCTCCCCTCTCCAGCTGGGTTGCCGTTGGGGCTACGACGTCGCTTAGGCCTAACCGCCCGGGCTACTCGCCGGATCGCCGTCGGTCCTCCGCCGCTGGCTTCACGATGCACGCTCATCGTCACCACATCGTCTGGTGCCTGCTTCTCGCAGGCGATATCGCTCCCAACCCGGGTCCGCAGCAAACTACCTGCGCCTGTTGCACGAAGCGAGTACGGGACAATCAGGCCGCTCTCTGTTGTGACACTTGTGAAGGATGGTTCCACCGCGGCTGCGTCCATATGTCGCTGGGGCAATACCGCCGACTGGGCTCCTGCAGCGATCCGTGGGTGTGCATGGTGTGTTCGCTGCCGCGCTTCTCGGACGACTACTTCGATGTCCCTGCCGTTCCCGCATCTGTTGTTTCATCCACAAATGCCTCATCCAGCGCTGTCCTCCTCCCCGATTCTCTGGCGGGCGGCGGCGTCAGCGGCGCGCGCGCGCCTCTTTGCGGGCGCAGTGTTGGACGTGTCGGCAGCCGGCCTAGCGCCGGTGGCACGCTGCGTAAGTCTCTCAACCTGTGGTACACGAACTGTCGTAGCCTGAAGAATAAGGTCCAGGATTTTCAGACTATTGTAAGCTCACTACCAGACAACACGATCTTCCTGCTCACGGAGACCTGGCTCGACGCCAGTGTGCACGACGGCGAGCTTTTGGGCACTGCACACGCCATATACCGCCGAGACAGAGGTGGCAGAGGTGGAGGAGTGCTCGTCGCCGCCCCCAACGGCATCACAGCCGACCGGAGGCACGACCTTGAGCACCCCGACCTGGAGGCGATCTTCCTCGATCTTTACACGCCACAAGGTATTATCCTGCTCGGGTGCGTGTACTGCCCCCCTCCACGCGGGACGCCGCCTATAAGCTACTCGACGCCTCCCTCACCTGTGCATTGCTGAAACCGTACCGTGACGTCCTGATCATTGGTGACTTTAACTCGCATATCGACTGGTGGAATCACGACGAACCGTTTCCTGGTGATGCTCTTGACGATTTTCTCCTGGACTCAACTTCTTCAGCTGGGCTTCTGCAAGTCTGCCACAGCCCCACTTACGTGCCTCGGAGCAGTTTCCTCGACTTGGTCTTCACTACGGACATCACAAAGGTCCTCTCCTGCGATGTTTATCCCGGCCTTAGTGGTAGCGACCATATGGCTGTGGAGGTGTCGTTTGCAACCTCCTTGCCCAGAAAGGGCCACTTTGCTCGTACTACTTGGAGATTTCATGAAACCGACCACTCTCACCTCGCTAATCTAGCTCATCTTGCGCCTTGGTGCATGACTACCGCAGGAAGTGACTGTCTCTCAAACTTTGACTTATGGTGTGATTTTGCGAGTGCCATCCAGCGCGAGTCCATTCCTCATTCACTTCGTTCTACCCGGCGGAAGAGGGCCCCTGGATTACGCGCGAGATTATAAAAGCGGCCAGTCAGAAAAGAGCGCTTTTCAAGAAGGCAGCGCGGCTGCAGTGCGCGGAGACTCTCCGGGCAGCAAAGGACCTTCAGAGAACGCTGAAAGCTGCCATCCACACTTCTCACATCAGCTATGCCCGTAACGTTGCACTCAAGGCCAGGGAGGACCCGAAGCTGTTCTGGTCATACATGAGCAGGTTACAGACCAGTAGCAACAAGCCAACCTTCGTGAACAACAACGTCCCTCTCACATCCCCACGCGATATTGCACAATCGTTTGCCCAGCACTTCGCCAGTGTTTTCAACGTTAGTACGCCCACACCAGACATTGATCGCCTCGTGCAAAACATTGAGGAGAACACGCCCTGCCCTAGTCTCCTGATGCCTGACATAACTCTGTCACTCGAGCACCTCCACGAAGCTTTGCGACAAATTAAGCCCTCGCTCTCACCAGGCCCTGACAACCTCCCACCAGCATTCCTCAGGCTGCTCTGTCCGCAGGTATCCCCATCTTTATTATCAATATTCCAGTCTTTCCTGGACACTGCTGCTGTTCCAGACCTCTGGAAGCGGGCCCTGGTGACGCCCATCCACAAAGGAAAAGGCAAGCCTGTGAACGACGTCTCATCGTATCGGCCAGTCTCAGTCACGTCGATCCTGTGCAGAACTTTCGAGCGGATGCTGAATCGGACCCTTCTTGATTACCTGTCTGTCAACAACATACTCTCCCCGTCGCAGCACGGATTTAGGCCAGGAAGAAGTTGTGAAACTGCCCTGGCCACCATCACGCACTACATAAGCGATGCGCTGGACGACCATACTTCCACGGACCTCATCCAACTAGATTACAGCAATGCGTTTGATACGCTGGACCATCAACTTCTTCTCCGGAAGCTCGCAGGTGTTGGTGTACACGGCTCCCTGCTACGTTGGATAGCTCGCTTCCTTATTGGTCGCTCTCATAAGGTGGTGTTCCACGGGTCTTCGTCTGAGGACTTCGCCATTTCCTCGGGTGTGCCACAAGGCTCCGTGCTGGGACCCACTCTCTTTTCAGTGTATGTTAATGACATGCCGAAGACAGAGAACACCCTGCTTATCCAGTACGCTGACGACACAACCATTTTGACCCGTTTGAACCACCATTCTTCTGGCTCCCGCCTTCAAGACCACCTCTCCCTGATTGCAGACTGGTCTGCTGCCAACCATCTACGAATAAGCCTCACCAAAAGTGCTGCTATGCGCTTCAGTAAACAGAAGAGTGTGGACCCCCTTGCTATTCTTTTTCTGGCACTCCTGTGTCGGTCGCCACACAGCTTCAGATTCTGGGAGTGACCCTCGCACCTACTTTGGATTTTGCCCTACATATTTCCAGCATCGTGGCAAAGGCACGTCGAACCCTCGGGTTTGTTACAAGGGTGTCACGTTCCTGCGGTCCGGAGGCCTTTCGCGTCCTCTACACCGCTCTGGTGCTCCCGCGCTTAGAATACTGCGCTTCCATCTGGAGCCCCCACCAAGCCCATCTCTCTCAGCGTCTGGAAGGGGTTCAGCGTCGCGCAACACGAACTCTCCTGTCGCGGACCGACCGGACACTGGTCACCCCCAGACCTATGAGGATCGACTGAGGCGCCTCAGCTGGCAGACATTAGACCATCGACGGGTCGTTGCACGTGTGAGACTGTTGTGCCGCCTCCTGGACGGTTCGCTAGAGGACACTTATCTCAACTCGGTCCTCCGTATCAGCAAGCGGTCCGGACAACCCGAGCGGCTACGGGCTCGCACAGTTCGCCATAGCCGCACGTTTCTCCCAGCTGCGATCGAGGCCTTCCTCTCAGCGCCCCTGGACGTGCGCTTCCCCATCCCAGAAGACCGGGCGGGATCCGCGCTTCTGTGCCGGGCCTTTTCGCGAGCGCGGAATTGATTGTGTGGGGGAGTTGTGTTCGGGCCGGGATTGCGGGGCGCGCTTGGCCCTCGACTTTTGCGGTGATGGGGGCTCTGTCGCGGAGGAGAGATCGGGGTCGGGACCTGACTCGCCCTCCCAGGGTGCTGGGCATTCCTTGGTCTCTCCTTCTGGCGGGGCCTCCCGTCGCGGCGGTGGGAGTCGTGCGCGCTTCGCGATTTCGGTTTGGACGCCCTTTGAGGACACTCGGGCCGTGCTAGGGCCTCGCGAACGCCACCGATTGCGTAGCCTTTTTTGTTATTACGTGCTTCTTGTTTTGTTATGTTTAGCTTTGTTTTCGTTCCCTGGGGGTTGGGCCAACAGACGCACCAGCGTACGGGCTTCCGCCTTTCTGTTTCGCCTCGCACGCCCCCAGGAAAACACCTGCTTGTGCAAATAAAGATAATAATAATTATTATTATATATTAAGACACGAGTCAACCGCAAGCTGAAAGGCCAAGAATTGCAGAACGACAGGGCGTCCGGTTCTTCGACGCAGGGCAGTGGCTCCGGCCAAACAACAGTTGATCGCGGCCAACTCCCTACAACAGTAAAGCTTCCGAAGTTTTGCTGTTGTGCTTGCTTGCTTTTTTAATAAAATAATATGACAGCAGCGTTGTCAAACTTATCATTGTACCCTTTTTGTGAGTAAAAGCAACACCCAGTGAACAGGTGCTCTGGTATCACACTACAACAAAACCTGATGTCCTACCAGAACAGCAGCTTGCTGGTGTCACATCAGGACACCAGACTTCTGGTGCCACACCAACACACCAGATTTCTGGTGTCACACCGAACACCAGGAAATGTCCCAAATCACACCTGTGAAAAAGTCTGGTGTAACATCAAGTCACTACCCAGCCCTCGGCCTGGTGTATTTTTCAGTAAGGGCGACTCGCCAACGAAGGTGTTGGACTCGCTCATCGCGCACGCCAGAGTGATCATCTAATTATTTTTTTTTTGCGATGCGATTTAGTCGCATCGCGCGACTGCTTACATCCTCGGTGTGAATGCGCCTTTACAGAAAGTGCTGCCATCGAGCTAGCGCTGCACGAGACCGATGTGCGTACGTCTCCTCAACAGATATCATTATTAGGCGGCGCATTGCAAAAGCGAGCGTGGCTCTGTGCGTGTCTTGCATTGTGAGTGGGCACTGTCAAATCCTAGCGATAACAAAGAGCGGAAACGACCGGGGCTCCGTGGCGCCGCTCCCGCATCACACTTGGGGAATTAAAATGAAATCCCGGAACTTGTTCTATTTTAGCGTGTTGGTACTTTTTGAACATTTAGAAAGTGGAGACACATAAGGGACGATACAGACAGGACAATCTTTCAACTTCAACAACATTTATTTTCGGCTTCAAGCTCAATGCCCGCCCGCTCCGTGGGAGTTCGGGAAAGGGAAATCTTGGGGGAAGGAGAGGAAGCGGAGGAAGTGTACGCGATCCCCCTGTCCTACGGGGCCAGGTACATCGGGCAAACGGGGCGATGCCTCAACGACCGACTCCGAGAACATCAAATGGACGCCGAAAGAGCTGCTTCGGATTCTCAGCACCCGATCGTCATTCACGGGAGGAAATGTCCCGGCTGCGCTCCTAATTTCGCCGGCACGACAGCCATGGGAGGCCACTGTGAGCGAGTCGGGAGAGAAATAATTGAAGCCTATCGGGTGGCGACAAGCCCGCAAAACATAAGCACCCCTTCCATTTCGCTCTCAAGAAAGAAGATTATCTTTCTGAGGCCCACAATGGAAGCCGAACGCTGACAGACTAGGCAAGGCGACAAGGTCACCGGCAGAAGCGGCCTTTCCTTTCATTCCGTTCCATTTCTTTCCAAAGAAGGGCTGGGACTCCCCCGTCCCTTATTTCCCTACTGTTGAACAGGTCGGGATACACTCTCTCCCCTGTAGCTTTGGCTGTACAGCAGGTTTTTTTCTCTTTTTTTATAAGTTGTCTTTGTTTTTTTTTTTTACTTTAAAGCGTCGAAAATGCCGAGGGAGCTTAGCTGCGTTGTTGTTGCCCCTTCGACCTCGCCTTTTGCAAATCCTCCCCACCTGCTTTTGTGTCTTCGTGCGGCTGTCAGCGAGCGAGACAGCCGCTTTAAGCAAATCAAAAAGGTGGAGCGAAACGCGTGACCTCTCTGCGTAGGACGCGTAGGACTAAAACGTTTGGACAAAATTTTTTTCACGTGACTCTCTCTGTCACGCTGATGGGATCTCTGGGGCTGTTGTTTTCGCCGTTTGCCTAGTTATAGAAATAGGCGGGCCACGTAGGTCCGGTTTTCGAAATGCGCTCTTCAGTGTTCTGTTGCTTTCGTGCGTTGCAGACGCGGCCGTGTTTTGTCGTCGTAAACGGCCGGAATACGTCCATGCCAATTTTTCGGTAACAGCCATTTTTTTCACCGGAGTTCGTGGAATTTTTGTGATGTGTTTGTTGGACACGCTTCGACAAAAACTGCTCTTCGCCGACGACGAGACGTCAGTTGAATGTGCGCAGCCTTCTTTCTCGAGTGTGTTTGTGGGGTGCCTGAGTTGGATTATGCATCTATCAAGGATTACATGATATCGCTCTTTTATTAGTAAGTACACTGCAAGCATGCTTCTGATAGTAGTCCTGCTTTCCTCTCAATCTCCGCGGTTTTTGTGTGATGAATTTTGCTTGGCATGAGGACAGTGTTAATTTTATTTTATAATTTGCTTTTCGTTTTACAGAGAAGTGTGACCTTTGTAAATATGTCGAGAATACACTGTGTGTAATGATAGTGGTTTAATAAACTTCTGGGAGCGATCGAAAAAAATTTGTTTGTCCGTATATGTGATTTGATACGCAACAAATGATATGCAACGTACACATATTTGCACGACGTTCGGCCAATACGGAGCAGACGCATCGTAGAGTATTCGCACAATATTGCGCGAACGCTAGGCCGGGGCAAAACGGCTGTACGGCAGTACCTGCCGGATATCAAACGGTGGTGCAAAACTGGACCTTTGAGCGATATTGGAACCGACTTTCGGCCGGTACTGGCACGATACTGCAAAGTATTGCCGTGCTGCTTGGGAACGGAGGTGATGACATCTGACCATCGTGTTTCCAACGCTTATTTAATTTAATTCTCTTCTTGGGCGCGTGAAAGAGCACTTCTGTGACACACCAGGGATATTCCAAACTTGGGCAGGCCTCTCGGCTTTCTTTGCCACTTTTGGCACTTATTTGGCACTTCAGTGGGTAGCCAGAGAAGAGCCAAACTTCGGCATGCCCCGAATCGCCAAATTAAGATTTACTGCGGCAGTTATGGCTCAAGTCTGGCACTTACTTTGGCAGAACTGTAGCGCACCAGAGAAAAGCCAAACTTGGCATGTCCGAAATACCCAAATTAGGCGTTGCTTTGGCAGTTATGGCTCAAGTCTGGCACTTACTTTGGCACAACTGTGGCGGACCAGAGAAAAGCAAAACTCGGCGTGGCCAAAATACCCGAATTAGGTGTTGCTTTGGCAGTTAGGGCTCAAGTCTGGCACTTACTTTGGCAGAACTGTGGCGGACCAGAGAAAAGCCAAACTTGGCATGTCCGAAATACCCAAATTAGGCGTTGCTTTGGCAGTTATGGCTCAAGTCTGGCACTTACTTTGGCACAACTGTGGCGAATCAGAGAAAAGCCAAACTCGGCGTGGCCGAAATACCCGAATTAGGCGTTGCTTTGGCAGTTAGGGTTAAAGTCTGGCACTTACTTTGGCAGAACTGTGGCGGACCAGAGAAAGGCCAAACTTGGCACGCCCGAAATACCCAAATTAGGCGTTGCTTTGCAGTTATGGCTCAAGTCTGGCACTTACTTTGGCACAACTGTGGCGGACCAGAGAAAAGCCAAACTTGGTGTGGCCGAAATACCCAAATTAGGCGTTGCTCTGGCAGTTATGGTTCAAGTCTGGCACTTACTTTGGCAGAACTGTGGCGGACCAGAGAAAGGCCAAACTTGGCATGTCCGAAATACCCAAATTCGGCGTTGCTTTGGCAGTTATGGCTCAAGTATGGCACCAACTTTGGCGCTCCTCTGGCGGACCAGAGAAACGCCAAACCTTGGCATGCCCCGAATTCCCAGATTAGGATTTACTATGGCAGTTATGGCTGAAGTATGGCACCAACTTTGGCGCTCCTCTGGCAGACCAGAGCAACGCCAAACTTTGGCATGTCTGAAATACCCAAATTCGGCGTTGCTCTGGCAGTTATGGCTCAAGTATGGCACCAACTTTGGCACTCCTCTGGCGTACCAGAGAAGAGCCAAACTTTGGCATGCCCTAGGATCGCCCAACTAAGGCTATAGTTAGGCACCGTACTTTGGCACTGATGAGTGCCATGGTGCAAAAACCTAACTGCGCCAAAGTTGGGCCCTTATGTTTGCCAGACCTTTGCCCAAGTTGGGCATTCCTCTGGCGTGCTACCTGGGTTGCCTGACTTCATAGAGGTGGCAGTGCACCCTGAACTGCTGCATTCGGCTGATTTGCTATCCATGAAATATAAAAGTGTGTGCATTAGTGAGATGGAATTGACAACTTTATTTCGGGCAGAATTTAAGAAACTCACTAGGAATTCACAAGTACTTGACATAAAGCAAAATTATAGCCTGTTCAAGGCGAAGTCAATTGAACATAAAATTTTGGGATTCCGACCAACTCCACGTCGGTAAGGACTATATGCTGTATACGGCGACAGCATTCTGCAGCTTTGAAGTTAGAGGGGCACTAAAGAAGGTTTCGGAGATTGCTTCTGGTGATAGCTCATTTTAGAACTCTAGGCATCCGAAAAATTCCAAAAAGTATAATCATGCGCAACCTGGCCAAACGACAAACGGTGCTCGACAGCTAATCGCAAGTGCTGGCTCCCCGCGTGTGTTGTGACGTGCATGCTGTTCTTCGGTCGCTTTTGGGTAAAGTGGCACTACAGACTGCTCTGAAGATTCTTGTTTTTTTATATAATGGAGTAAATGCTAGTTATAGCCATCATTTAAGACAACCCCGAGACTGGGGAAAACAAGAAAGACAAACACGACGAAATGTTTCGTCGTGTTTGTCCTTGTTGTTTTTCCCCGTCTCAGGGTTGTCGTAAATCATGAACGTAAACCGGCTCGCCTGCGCCCTATCACTCCTTTCAGCTAGTTATATGTTACAGGTTTCAGAAGACAAAGACACTTATTAAGCCCATCACAATAGAAATACATGCAATCTATGTTTTTCTTTATGGTACAGAGCGAGACACTGTTTGCGCAAACAAGCGATCGCCGTTTTTTTTTTCAGTTCTTTTTTTTGAAACCAAGGGATGTTATCCAAGTTATATTGCTACGGAAATAGCTCATTTAGTTATATAATGTAAGCAGATAAAATGTCGTGCTCCCTAATACTATTTAGAAGTGAAATGCCGAAATTGCGCCGATGTCGTGTTTGCACTAACAGTGTCGCGATGTGTACACTGCACAATACTGTTAGTGCAAACACAACATTAGCGCTTTTTAGTTTTACTTTAAAAATGGAACTATAGTTGGGGGCCATATTTTAACGTGTATGCTAGTGTCCCAAATTAGAATTTCCCGCGACACAAGAAGTTTGGATGACAGCCTTCCGACTCTACGAGAAAAAGAGCAAAAACCCGCCATCCCTTGTTCGAGCTAACAATATCGTCCTCTCTACCTAACTGTTTTTTATGAGAAAACCAACACTGATATCAATTCAATTCATCAGTCTTTGATGGCTCGGTTTAGCAAGATTTCCAGGGCCCGTAGGGCCAGCTAGTGGAGCATGATGTTGGTCCAGAGAAGGTGCTACTGCAGGGGTGGCAACAGGGCGATCCAGAAGGGGGACAGCTGCAGGGACAGGAACGGGCTCTTGATCCAAAGCACGGGGCGCTGCTGCGGGGGTGGGGACGTTGTGTTGATCCAGAGGGAGGTTAGTTGCGGGGGCTGGAGGAGGGCGCTGTGGCAGAGGGGGTGCCACTGTTTATTACGATGAGCGGCCGTAGATAACAATGCGGCCTGCTCCGCAGCGCCCACGAGCGGGTGCCGCGAGTGTGCGTTCAGGCGCGGGTAATGCACGTTCAGACATGAACGTGCAAACGAGCTCGGTTTTGTTGTTAGCATTTGAATAACCAGAGATACAGTGAGAGCTTTTAGTTCCGCACTGAACCACTTGGACAGCGCAGTACGATTGTTTCCGCCAAACAATCGTTTTTTGACTTTCTTGACGGCTTCCTAAACTTTCTAGTAGAAAACAAGTACATTCTTTTTTCTTGACGGAGATTTCAACATCAACATGCTTGAAAATACAACTTATAGGCAAGTACATGATTCAGTCATTTCCCTTAATGGTTTTAAAATTATGTCAACCGGAGCAACAAGAATTACATGTACTACGTCCACACTCATTGATTTTTTTGTTAGCAACCTATGACGCGTCCTCCATCACCGCTAACGCTGTTAGTACCAATATCAGTGATCAACTGGCGATATTTATGTTGACACCCCTAATGAAAAATCCGGCAAAAACTTTCAGTGACATTCGGTGGAAACGGGTTAATTTCCACTCATTTTCACCAGAAACCAGCGTAGTTTACCAGTTTCTTGATGGAAATATTACCGGCCGCCACTTTCAGTTACCAGATTCCGGTGGACGTTTTACCGGAGCCACTTTCGGTTAAAATCCGGCAAAAACGTCCCGTGACATTCGGTGGAAACAGGTTAATTTCCACTCATTTTCACCAGAAACCAGCGTCGTTTACCAGTCTGTGGTGGAAATATTACCGGAAGACACTTTCGCGGAAAGTTTTGCCAGAACCACTTTCGATTTCCAGTAGCTGGAATCCTACCGCTAGCCACTCTCGTTTTCCGGACACCGAACTTCACTGGTAGCCGACGCAAGGGGAACGGCTAAAGGCAAGGAAGCCAAGAGGAGCAGGGGGACTGAGTTTGTAATGGTGGCCGCCAATGCAGTGACATTCTCGTGAGTGCGAGTTTTAGCTCGGGACGACGTTGCAACCCTCAAGAAGTGCGTGCAGCGAACTGTTTTGACGATCCAAAAAGGTGGGCACTTTCATCCGTTTTCATCCGAAGCCAGTTTACCAGTCTGTGCTGAGATTATTTGCGGCAAACAGATTTTGCTGGAATTTCACCGCCATCGGGTTTCCAGATTTCGCTGGAATGTCGCCGGCAGCCACTTTTGTTTCCCAGACGACCCGGTTTTAATCTTACCCGAAACGGGTGACTCGCTTCCCTGTTTACCGAACTTCACTCAAAGCCGACGCGAGGGGAGGGGAAGCGGAGACGAGCCGGGGCATTTTGGCCGGGGACTGGGCGTCCCTGGTGCCTCGCACGAAGGACGAGTCCCCACGCACCTTCTCTCCCTCGCATTGGGTCGTGGGAAAAATGTGAGAAGGTCGTTTTGCTGACTTTTTTTTTTTTAAAGAAAACCGGCTTCTTTGTCCGTCAACGAGCAACAGCCGGCCAGGAACGAACGCTCAGGGATCGGATTCTCATCCCATGTGTGCCTCGTCTGTCCGTCCGGCTTCAGAAGCATCCAGCGAGTGAAAAAGAGTGTGCCCAAGATTTCACAACGTCGGCGGATGTTTGTTTCGCGCGTTCGTGGTTTTCGCTAAGCGTGCTACCGACGCCTGGTGCACCCGCGGCGGCGGCATCAGGGACGACATCGTGAGTGTGCACGGGATTTCTCAACGGCGGCGGAACGTTCGTTCCGCGCGGTCGTGGTTTTCGCTAAGCGTGCTACTGACAGTGTGTATATGTCCACCTGGTGCACCCGCGGCGACGACATCAGGGACGGCATCGTGATCTGTGCCCGTGATTTCTTAACGGCGGCGGATGTTCGTTCCGCGCGTTCGTGGTTTTCGCTAAACGTGCTACTGAGAGTATA
Organism: Ixodes ricinus; assembly: GCA_037355805.1. Taxonomy (NCBI): domain Eukaryota; kingdom Metazoa; phylum Arthropoda; class Arachnida; order Ixodida; family Ixodidae; genus Ixodes; species Ixodes ricinus. The sequence goes on along the minus strand of JAZHYW010009343.1, from coordinate 6,783 downwards.
CGTGTGTGTGTCCGTTTGGTGCACCTGCGCGGTTTTATTACCGTACGTCTAGGAATTTACCCAGCGGCATTGTGAGTACCTTGAAAGGTATCTTTTGCGACAAAGAACTCGGTTGATCCTATTTGGTCCGATTGCTTTTGTCTACAGCTGTACAAATTGTTTCACTGGTATCGACCCGGTTAAATAAATACATAGAACCTTCAGGTCTATATGGACTACCCACTTTAATTGTTACCAAATCGTCCAGCATCTGGTAAACATACACCAACCACGGTTCACATGCTTCCTCCTAAGTGCCTTACCGTTGACTTCCGAAAAAAGAAAGAAAAAACACGGTAAATTCCGGCCAATCTTCAACACTTTGCCAGAGTCTTTGCTGAACTTATCATCCTTTCGTGCGTTAAAACGGAATGTAAGAGAATGCTGCCTCACTCTCGCGCAATATATATTTATATAATTACTTAGTGCGTATTCGTTTCCCACATTCCTACATTATTGTTGTTTTCTTTGTTTTGTTTCTCCAGTGTTCACTGTGTCACGGTATTTTGGTGGCTGCCTGGTCTCACATACAAGCATCTTTGCTTTCGTGGGCCAGCACGCACACATGTATTTTTTCAAAGATAATAAAGATATTAGTATTATTATCTGGTGATCTGGTAAATTCTGGCTTCACTGGAAGTGAAAAGAGTCCCATAATCCAGTAAAATAGATATTAACTGGAAATAAGCTTCCGGTAAAAGTCCGGTGACATACTGGTAAAACGTCTGGTGACATTCGGGTAAGAAACCGGTAACCTTCCTGTAAAACAACCGGTGATATTCCAGTAGAAACCCGATGACATTCTGGTAAACTACGGCTTTACTGGAAGTGAAAACAGTCCCATAATCCAGTAAAATAGACTTTTACTGGAAATGACATTCCGGTAAAAAATATTTTTCAATTGGGACGAGACCAACAAACGGGGCAGATGCTAGAGCACAAGAAAAGGTGGAGACCTATTCATTATTTCTATCATTTAGAACAGCCTCCTGGCTGTGCAGGGCATACAATATCCTTAGAATGCTTGAAAACTTTCCAGCTGAAAGTTCCCCCTCCCCCTTACCGAAGTCTTCCATTTTTCTCGGGCCTCCTCTACCCCACATCCTCATACGGCATTTTACCATGGGCACCACCGAATCAAGATCCTGGCTGCGTGCCGGGCTTGCACCCTTGTTTTTTGTTTGTTCATTACTGTAGGATTTAACTGTAAGCACAGTGCTAATGCAGAGTAAAAAATAGCAGCATATTTTTGTTGGCTAGTGCTGATGATTGGACCCGTTGGTAGATAATTATTAAAAAGATTGTGAAAATTATGGAAACAGGATCGAAACACAACACAGTGCTGTATTCATCTCCTCCTTCTTGTCCGTGTGATTCACATTCTTTGTTTTTAATAATACATTTTTAATGATTTTTAGTGTGGAATCATCTCTATAGGGGCTCATTGAAACGACCCACCTGACGTTGCATTCACTTTGGGGGCAGCTCCCCCTTTCTTATGGTGCCATCGTTGAGGAAGTGCAGGGTGGGCATCACTCTCACTCCTGTGGCGCAGTTCCCCAGGTTCCCATAGGCTGCAAGCTGGCAGCCAGACTGAGTCAGGCCTGCCAGCCCTGCGGGGAATGTCAATTCCACTCTTTTAGACGCAGACGCCCACATTTTGCGTGTACCTGAAAGAAGCTCTAACGAAGGGGAAACACAATAACTGGCCCTTTTTGAATGCATCTTTTTCTTGCTGAAAACTTGCATAAAAGTCACACGCCATTGTACATTCAGTGGTGCGATTAATTTATGATGAGCATTTTTTTTATACAACTTCGAGCACTTAGAGAAAACGTTCAATTTAATGGGTTTGACATAAATTGTTGCTATGAACTATTCTATACATTTACACATTACCTGATATCATAAAAGCAATAGAGCTTTACAATTTGTAACCAATTAAAAGTTGGCATTTATTTAATTTATTACTATTGTCTATTATTCTTTAACAGAAATAATAACTGCGTGAGTCGGTACGTTGGTAGTCTTTCAACTCCATCAAATATTCAGGTTCTTTTCGCTTTTTTTGTTTTTACCTTTTCTAGGTGCTCTGCTTTCTGCAGCGGCTTTCGCCGCCACTAAAAAACGTGACTTCTAAACTCACTTTATTTACATCACACAATCCCAAATTTCAAGAGCGTTATGAACAGGGACAAATTCGGAGAGAAAGTAGATGAGGCACTAAAAAAGAACTTTGTACCCCTAAAAAGCGCCCATCGGGTGCACTCCGGTCCGAAGTCAAATCTGTTTGTGATTCTCTCAGCCTCTCTTCCCTAAAAACGCTGGTTTCTGCACCGTCAAAACAGTACCTTTCCATCTTTTTCACGGCATTTTTTTTTACGAAAGCCTGTCTTGTCTGTTTGTCTTAAATGTCCCTCTTTCCTTATCGTAAATTGAAACCAACACGCTCAACCATCTACAGTGTCCCTTCGGCATACGCGAAGAGACCGCGCGTCTCAACGGCGCAGGCCTAAGCATTGGCCAGAAACCTTGCTGCTCGCTCGTGTAACGTTTTCTCGTTCCCGCTTTACTAAACGAATCGGTGTGGAGCGGCTGTTGGGACTACCCGTCAGAACTAGCATGACCTGTAACTGCTTGAACTGCCGTCAGACTGCACTTGAACGCTCCGCAAGTGCGTCGTCGTATGACCGTCGTCGGACGGCGCCCAGAACATGCTCTCGGTTCCGCCGCACGCGAATCTGTCTCGCTCTGCAGAGCGAGCCATAGGTTTTGTAGAAGGTACGCTTTTTTCAAATAACTCAATAACACCGGCCAGAAGCATTATTAGAATCAAGCATAACTTAACAAGCACATGGAACACGACGAAGCTTGAAACAGCGGCGCGCTTCGCAGAAACAAAATAACCTTACTCGCCGGCGCTTGTAGCAGCGTCCGCAACTTACGGGCGTTGGTAAGACGCATCGACTCCAAGCTCTCAGTCATCGCTTGACATTCTTGAACATGGTGACGGATCTTTTTTGGTCTGAGGTCGATGCTTCGATCTAATAAAACAAACTAATTTAATTGTCCGACATCGGGTACAGAATTGTCAACGTGGTTCGGGAGCCATCGCATCTTCTTTCTCTTCTCCTCGTAGTGCACAGCTCGTGATCAAGAGGCCGTGGTCGTGGCAGCTCCAACTGCTTTGGTCGCGTGCATGCTTCCTTTTCCCGGTGTCCTCGCGCGCTCTGAATAGTTCCAACATCCACCCCCCGGAAAACGCACTTAGTCCGTTTTTTCACGCTCCGAGGATTCCAGGGAGTCCAACAGCTGTACAGGGCGCTTTACTTTAGTTCCGTCGGGAAGCCTTACTTCTGCAAGAACGTAACTTGTCTCGTCCCGGGAATACCTGTTGGACAATTGCTGTCTTCCACAACTGGCGTGGCTGCATACTTTCACGTAAAGCACCAAGTCTCCAACCTTGATTTGGTGACGTGACTCCTTCGTAGCGTGCAGTGACCCAAGTTCCGTCAGTTACTCCCTCGACCAATGTTGCCAAAGACTCTTCATGACTTCTTGTCTGTGCTTCCAGAGCTTCCGTAGCGTCTCAGCTTCAACGTCCTTTAGGTCCGGAACTGTCGGGTTAGGTAACGACGTCAGTCGCTTGCCAACAAGAAAGCATGACGGGGACAAAGGCTGAGGCTCTTGGCTTTCGTTGTAAGTGAAAGTCAGTGGTCTCGAATTAATTACAGCCTCTATCTCGCTAAGCAGGGTTCTAAGTTCTTCCTCAGTCAAGAGTCTTCGGCCGATGGCCTTTTTCAGTGATGTCTTGACTGACCGCACGAGACGCTCATAGAACCCGCCCCACCATTGAACACGCTCCGCAATAAACTTCCAGTGAATTCTGTTGTTGCTGAAGTGATCCTTGAGCTCTTCGCTGCGAAGCATGTCTTTCATTTCAGTCAGTTTGAGTGATAGCTCTCGTTTCTCCTGGTTCGTCCTCTCTAGCTCTTTGCGAGCGTTCACTTTTTCGGCTTGTAGTCTGCTGGGCTCGTCAATCGTTTCTTTCTCTTTTTGCCGGCCCGTGTGCAGTGCTTCGCACAACTTGCACTCAAGCTCCTTGACGGTCTTTGAGAGCGTGTCGCTGCTTGCTTCCAGCGCCTCCTTCTTTTGCTTGACATCCTCTGTGCACTGAAGCGAGTTGGTCAGCCGCTCCCACAGTCTGGCCTTTTCGGCTTCTGCAACACCGAGCTGCACTTTCATGAAAGTGCATGCATCTTTCTGTTTCGCCATTGCAGCCTGAGAACTCTCGAGGTCTGCGGTTACGGTACTCAGCGAGAGTTCTAGCTGTTTGCTCTCATCTTGAGCCTTTTGCAGTCCATCCTCGACTTCCTTGAGTGTCTTGTCAACAGAGTCTTTCTTGGCCTTCATTGTTTCCAAGCTGCTTCTAAGGTCCATCAACTCTGTCTGCAACCTCGAAGATGTCTGTGCACTTGCCCCCAAGCTCTGTTGAAGTGAAGTAATCTCTGAATACGCTTTTTGAACAGCCGTGCTCAACTGCTCCCGCAACGTCGAGAGATCCTCGTTCTTTGTCCTGTAGCTGCTGTATGAGCCCAGCAATCTGAGCCTCAGCGGCTGCTTTCCTTGATGCAAGTTCTCGCGTGGTTTCTTCCATTTGAGTGCACTTTGAATCGAGAGCATGTTGAACGCTCTCCAGCAGCTGACACTTCTCTTCCAGCTGCGACTGCAAAACAGACACCTCTTTTTCGAGATCACTGTTTTGCTCGAGCAACATCTTGAACTTCACTTCCGTCTTCTTCTTGGAAGTCGAGACGAGCTTTATTGAGCCGACCCACGTCGTCGTGAGCTTCTGTGAGTGCCGCCTTTTCTTGTTCCGTTGCTGACTTGGCTTCTGATCTCCAAACTGTAGCTGTTTGCAGCAGTACCGTCGTCTTTGCTTCATCAGTGACAGCGGCTTGAAGTGTCACGGGACTGGTGGAGACTTTACTCTTCCGTGGTGTCTCCGGGTTTCTCACTTGATCTCGAGAGGAATTCAGGATCGCACATAACGGTGGCGTGTCGACCTTGGCACTCAGAACATGCGATCTTGCTTCTGCACTTCTTGGCGAGATGGTTTCGTTTTGTACATTTAAAGCATCGTCCAGCCTTCTGAAGGATTTGTCGTTTTTCAGTGAGAGACATGGTTTCACTGCACACCTCGGTGTCATGGTTTGGCGACTTGCAGAACGCACACTCCTGGTTGTCTGTTCGTTGTAGGAGTGCTGCTGCCGTCCCTCTGTTTGTCCACGACCTCGCAGGTTCTTTTGATGTAGCAGACGTAAACCGTTTTTCTTCTGAACTGTCTTTTAGGCGATGATCCGATTTCTTTGTGCAGGAAGTCCTCTCTCTGCTTTCTACTTCTACGCGCAGAAACCTCAGGAGAATTGGCAGTTGTCTCGGTTGACCTCGGTCTTGGTCACTGTTGTTACTCGACAGGGCAGCAGATTGGGTGCTCAGTCGTCGGTGCTCCTCGTCGCGTACAGCAGTTCTATGGTAGGCAAGAACAAGGTCTTCCGGAAGCAGCCGAAGTATTAATGGGTGCAGAAGTGTAGAGAAGGTTTCTTCGCTCACCCCAAGAGACCTGAGCCCACGGATGTTTCCTTGTAGGTCGTCGTGTAGTCGCCTGAGCCCTCGGACATCGAGCGATGATCGGATCCGCTGTCTCTCCAATAGCCTGATCATGTGATCGTCGATCAACCGTTTTTCGTCGCCGAACCGGGTTTTGAGGATGTCCCGAGCGTCCTCGTAGCAGCTCGCTGTCGCTGGTAGTCCGGCAATCGCCTCAGCGGCTTCTTCAGAGAGAGCAGCTCTCAAGTAGTTGAACTTGTCGGTCGGCGATAACTCTCGGTTATTGTGGACCACCTGTTCAAACTGCTCCCAGAAGGGCTGCCACTGTAGGCTATCTCCGTTGAACCTCAAAAGCTCCAGCTTGGGGAGCTTCACTTTCGCAGATGACCCAGAGGACTCGTTACCGCTCCGGCTTGTTCGATCGGAGGTCTTGGCACCGTCTGCACTTGCGATGGTAATCTTGAAGCTCAGGCGAGCGGAATAAGCGACGACACGGTCGTTGTACTCAATAGTCCGCGCGTACTCCTGTTCCGCTTCCCCATCTGTCAGCAATGGCTCGATGGCAGCGTCCGTTTCGTTCAGTTGGCCATGTATGGTATTGAGACGAGCGAGAAGAATCCGGAGCTCCTCTTCAGCAAGTACTTCGCGTTCCACAGCCGCGTCGATCTCCGAAAGTACTTTGGTGACTTGCGAGCGTTGGATCTTCCGCTTCTGTTTGAGTCTCTCCATCGCCGCGTTGTTAGGCCTCGCTGTCTTGCTTCCCCGATGTCGAGACTTGAAGCTCTGTTAAATCAACCCTCAGACTCACCGTCCAGTCCGGTAAAGGAAGTTCCCGGGTTTCGGCACCAAAGGATGACGGATCTTTTTTGGTCTGAGGTCGATGCTTCGATCTAATAAAACAAACTAATTTAATTGTCCGACATCGGGTACAGAATTGTCAACGTCGTTCGGAAGCCATCGCATCTTCCTTCTCTTCTCCTCGTAGTGCACAGCTCGTGATCAAGAGGCCGTGGTCGTGGCAGCTCCAATGCTTTGGTTACAACTACTTTGGTGGCGTGCATTCTTCCTGTTCCCGGTTTCCTCGCGCGCTCTGAATAGCTCCAAAGCATGGTATTCGTAAGGAAGATATCTAAA